>SJYA01002282.1:95906-135019 GCA_006410615.1 Neotragus moschatus | reverse complement strand
CAGTCTTCTTCTTTTCTTGTTTTTTTTTTTTTTTTTTTTTTTGTAACTTTAAAGGATTATGCATTTAAAAATACCTTTAGAACTGCAGAGCTACAATCACCATAGTTTCTTTTTTCTTTTTCCTTTTTCTTTTATTCCTATAGTAATTTCTTACTGAAGACTAAGTTATCCACTTACAAAACATTCAGAAACTGTGCAATAGTGAAGACACAGTGCATGCAGGGTGTGGTGCTTTGTAATTGGTATGGTGGCTCAGACGGTTAAACAGCTGTCTACAATGCGGGAGACCCGGGTTTGATCCCTGGTTCGGGAAGATCCCCTGGAGAAGGAAATGGCAATCCACTCCAGTACTGTTGCTTGGAAAATTCCATGAACAGAGGAACCTGATAGGCTATAGTCCATGGGGTCGCAAAGAGTCAGACACCACTGAGCGACTTCACTTCACTAATTCAAGGCTTTCCCTGGTGGCTCATATGGTAAAGAAGCTGCCTGCAATGCAGGAGACCTGGGTTTGTTCCCTGGGTCAAGAAGAACCCTTGGCAAAGGGAATTGCTACCCATACCAGGATCCTCAAGTGTGTGGCCCCATTGCACAGTGATGCCAATCAAACCAAAACGTCAGAGTTTGGAGCAGAGAAAGGTATATTGCAGGGCCAAGAAAGGAGATGGGTGACTAATTGTCCCACAAACCCCAAACTCCCCAAAGGGTTTCAGGAAAGCATTTTAAAGGCCAAGTGAGTTAGGGTTTGTTGCACACTTCTTGGTCTTAAAATCCTTTCTGCTTGCAGCTGTCCACCTTAGGTCAGGTCACAGTGTTCTTATAAACCTCCAATAAGATGAATGTTATTCTCTGATCTGCAACTTTTTATCTCTAAATGGATGAAAAGCATTATACCTTTAAAAGTCAGAGTCTTGAGAATGGGCTACCTTGTCTATTTCAGGCTATAGACAACATTCTTAACTTGTAGCAAGAGCAATAGAATATAAATATTAAGATAAAAGAAATGCAGAATGATTGCTACCCTCCCAGCCCAGATAAATAAGCCACTGTAGAAGTTGCTTTGCATTATTATGCTAATATTATGTTTAGTTTTTTAAAGTTACAGAGGCAGAGAGGACTTGATGAGCTAGTTAACATTTCCTGAACTGTTTCAGGATTAATATCCTGTCTAGAAGTAATGATAACCCACTCCAGTACTCTTGCCTGGTGAGTCCATTGGATAGAGGAGCCTGGTGGACTACAGTCTATGGGGTCGCAGAGTCTGACATGACAGAGTGACTGATACACATACACATATTAGTAACCACTAGGATACCAACCACGATTCATTCTTTATACCTGTCAGTCATACCAAACAACTTATATATGATCCATACATTTGAGAAAATGCAATCCTTAAAAACAGTCTGCAAATATTCATTTATTTGAGTAGTGCTATTAAGGTATTTGAATGCTTCAAACATTAAGACTAGAGCTTTTACATTTTTACCTGTTCCTTTAAGATAAGATATTTGTTATTTATTTAAGATTACTCTAAAACCACATGAACCTGATTTTGTGTATCATATATTTTTTTCTTCCTCTGACAGTCTTAGAACAAAGCTGAAAGGTCAGTATGATTAGTGTTATGATTTTTTTTTAATTTGACATATAGTTAGTTGATTTACAACGTCATGTTCGTTTCAGGTGAACCGCAAAGTGATTCAGTTATACATGTGTGTATGTATGCGTGTGTTCTTTTTAAAATTCTTTTTCTTTTCCCATATAGGCTCTTACAAAACATCTAGTATAGTTCCTTGTGCAGGGAGAAGTTAATTTTTGAAAGTCAAGTATATTTTAAACGTATTTTGGAAAGAGATTGCTTAACAGTGTCAGCTTGGAAATAGTTGAATCAGGCAGAAGAGAGTGAACACTGATTGAATGCTCGATGGGCACATTTTTGTTTCCGACATACCTTTTTTTTGGCTGTGCTGCGCCTTTGTTGCTGTGTGGGCTTTTCACTAATTGTGGCGAGCAGCGGGTACGGTGCGTGGGCTTCTCACTGCAGTGGATTATCTTGTTGTGAAGCACAGGTTACAGGGGGCATGGGCTTTAGTAGTTGCGGCATGTGGGCTTGGTAATCTCCGCTCACCGACTCTAGAGCCCAGGCTCAACACGTGTAGTGCAGTTGTTCCATGGCATGTGAGGTTGTCCCAGATCAGGGATTGAACCCACGTCTCCTGCACTGGCAGGTGGATTCTTTCCCACTAAGCCATCAGGGAAGCCCTTGATGGACATTTTTATATCATTTAACCCCTATAATTCATTAAAACCACCATTTTTAGATTATGACTCAGTGAAGTGAGGATATATAGTGTCTAAAGCCAGGCTGCCTCAGGGCTGGTTTGGGAAAATATATCAGGAAGGTCATTGAGAAACAAATAGCTTGCTATTAAAACACCTAACTGTTATTTCTGCTGATAACGATGCCATGGCTACTTTGGCAACTTTGAGCAGTTGGTGAACTAAATTAGTATTTACCAGTTATAAAATTATAGTGGTAATAAGTACTGAGGGTTATTATACTTTTTCCACATAGTTACCTTTAAAGTGCAAACAAGATGTAAGTTCCTTTAATAATCGTTTTCAAAGTCAACACAATATTACCAAAAAATAAAAAGTCCATGGAGTCAGTATCTCACCAATCATATCTCATTTATCCATCAAGTTCCATTGCAGTTGAAAAATTACACAGTTGCCTGTAAGTAACCTAGAATCTTTTCAGCTCCAAAAGCTTTTTCAGGATTTTGTCATTAAGGGAACTGAAGGCTAGCACTGGTACAAAGAAAAAGAAAAAGAAAGTTGGAAACAAGCATAAGGAGGCAAATTAAACTTCACTGACAGTCTCCTATGAAGCACCAAAATGATGTAGCCGACTGGAATACCAAAGAAGACCCAGAGCATTTTTTAGTCTGAAATTATGCATTTTGTGCACAGTGTCTGAAAAATAGTAGACACTTGATAAGATTTAAAGTGAATGGAAGAGAAATCATTCATCTAAGGATTAATATATGCAGAGAATGCCACTTCACAGTTGTTTGCAGGAAGACTACCTGGAGGTCACCGAAGGCTCAGTGAACAGGGAGGAAATTCAAGCACCTAGATGTCTTGGTGTCTTGGCCCCAGGACAGAGGTCCTGTGTCTGCCTAGGTCATTTCCACTCTAGACAAATAAGTCAACTTTTAAACCATCCTGGAAAAGAATATGGAAAAGAATGTGCCTATGTGCAAACCTGAATCACTTTACTGTACACCTGAAACGTACACAACACTGTAAATCAACTATACTCCAATAATATAAATTTTTTAAAAAGTAAGTCAGCTTTTGTTTTATTGTGAGTAAAAGCCATTATGGAAATACCTGTCTCGTACCTTGCCCTGTGTTTCTCCACTGCAAGTAGTTATTCAGAAGCTGGATTAAGGCTGTCATCTGTTGCCTTAAAATACCATATGAATTATCTTAAGTACTTCTAAAGCAGGTTTGCTTAAGAAAGCTAAGGCTTCCATTTAAAAACTTTTTTTTCCCTTTGAGAGAATAATAAGAAAGGCATTGAAGTGGCAATTATCCAAGGCTCTAAAATAAAATCTAAGATAGGAAGAGGAAATAAACATGGGTAGCTCCAAGTCAGCTTGTGCAAACGCTCTAACACTGCGTCTAAAATTGTGCTTATAAATTTCATAGCACCGCTAGAGAGGAAATGCCTTTTCCCAGACGAATAACATTCTGATAGAGCTTGAAAAAGGCATTTTCCTGCTGGGTATAAGTTAATGAAATAGCATTAAGTTTAATGAGTTGTTTTAGGAAGAGTCACGTGAAAGACACCAAAATGTGCCAGAGACAGAAGGACACCGCGTGCTCAGACTTGACTTCCAATGCTTGAGTGAGGCGATGTGGAAAGAGATGACACATCCTTTGGACGAGAGTCTTTAGAAGTCATCTCAAACATTCTGACAGAAATATTCTCCATTCTTTTTAGAATATGATGAGTGATGCTTTGTGGTATTCTAAGCCCATTACTGGTAGAAGTAATAAAAGGATCTCCCGAACCCACCCAGGCTGCAGTGTTTTGTTAACATTGGGGGAACCCTGTTAGCCTTGGTCTTCTGTACGATACTGACTGCCCTGAATTTACTGTTTATATGCTGCCTACTCGCCTTGTGGAACTCCGCCGAAGTCTGTAATGGTAGCAGTGCCAGTACGGATTGAGAATCGTGCCTTTGTGCTGTGTATTGGAATTGGTCTTCCCAGATCCTGGCATCATGCAGGTGATGTTGTCTCTTCCAGTAGAACTCCTTGTTCCATAAAAAGCCTTCACTATTGCCCCTGGCTTTGCCACAGTTTATTTGGCGAGAATGCTGTAGCATTATTCCATATCTGAGCAATTTAAGTAAATTAACTCTTTGAAAGCACCATCTTGGCCTCTATGTTGTAGTGCCCTTGTGCATCTAGTTTTCACTTCTTTATCTGTATTGTGAGGCTGTGGCAATTTGGCTTAAGTAAGGGTTCAGTCCTTTGACCTGAAGATATATGTAATTTTGTATCTGAACTGTGACTTTGTATAAAAGCTGATTAAAAACACTCCAGCCAACTGACATAAATAATAGTAGCATGAACCATTTATTTAATATCTGCTACTGTATCGGGTGCTTGATGTGTGTCCTCTCATTCATTCTTTATAATAACTATGAGAAGAGATTCCCATTTTCCCTGTGAGGGCGTATACCCAGAAAGAATGAAGCTTGCCTAAGATTCAGAGGAAAGAAACAGGAAAAAAAGAAAAACGATAGATCATGAATTTCAACCATAGTGTTATCTCCTAATCAACTTTTGTTCAAAAAGAATTTGAACATTCTGCTTTGAAATAATTGTAAGCTGACATTCATCTGTGAGAAAGATCTCTTCACTTGGTTTTTCCTAAAGGTAGCATTTTTTTTATTTTTATTTTTTAAATTTTACTTTGTTTTACTTTACAATACTGTATTGGTTTTGCCATACATCAACATGAATCCACCGCTGGTGTACACATGTTCCCAGTCCTGAACCCTCCTTCCACCTCCCTCCCCATACCATCTCTCTGGGTCATCCCAGTGCACCAGCCCCAAGCATCCTGTATCCTGCCTCGAACCTAGACTGGTGATTCGTTTCTTACATGGGAGTATACATGTTGTAGCATTTTGCATGACTGTGCGTAGAAGCATATCACAACCTAGAAAGTGACACTGACAGCCCACCAACCTCGAAAAGAAACTTCGGAATAAAAATACCCGGTACTGTAGAAGGTATTAGTAACAGTGTTATACAAACAGACTTTTGGAAATGAAAGTTAAAAGGATGTTTGATTAATACATAGTTTTTTAAAAATGACTCAATCAAGAAAGAGCCCACACTTTTGCATCATGAAATGGCTTCAGATTTTCAGCTGCGATCATGAGAAGGATTTCTGTTCTGAGCTAGGTGATCTGAAATCTTCATCTGAAATTCTGTAGTGTGGTGCAGAATTCTGTAGTGTGGAGTAGAACGTCTATCATAGAATAAAGCTGATAAAACCAAAAATAAGACCATAAATC
The DNA here is from genome assembly GCA_006410615.1 of Neotragus moschatus. Lineage (NCBI taxonomy): Eukaryota > Metazoa > Chordata > Mammalia > Artiodactyla > Bovidae > Neotragus > Neotragus moschatus. The sequence continues at coordinate 129,413 of SJYA01002282.1, read as the reverse complement.
ACCCCTCCTTGATGTGGGATTCAGAGTGAATGTGTGAAATGTAAATAGTTACTATAAATTAATTCATGAATAAGGCTCTGCTGCCCCTGAGACAGAGATTAATGAAGTTTTAGGATGCTGAGAGCTCAAGATATAATCTGCAGCTTTAAACTGATGTCAAGATTCAGGACTGATTGCTTTAAAAGCCCTTCATCGCTGCAGAAGAGATTGATGACTTCAGTGCTACTAGGTCTCTTCTCATGCAAAATCTGTGTGATTTGGTTCCAACAGGTATGGTATGTGGGAGGATTTACATTGTAAATATAACTGTACGATATGCAAAAGTTAAACTATATGGAAGCAAAATATAGTAGCACATGATATTTTCCAGCTATGTTTTAAGTTTAGCATTCCCTGGAATCCAGCTCACGAACTCACTGGGGCCTGATAGTTCATCTATTAGTTGATACAGAAGTCAGGAGGAGAGTCCTAACGATGATATACATCAACTTTAATATTTGAATTTTAAAAAATGTATTCTAATGAAGTATAGTTGATTTGTGACGTCATGTTAGTCTCCAGGAGATAGTGGAGGACAGAGGAGTCTGGAGTGTTATGGTTTATGGGGTTGCAAAGAGCTGGACATGACTTAGGGAATGAACAACAGCATTAGTTTCTGGTGTATAGCAAAATGACTCACTTATGTACACAAATACATACATATGTATATTTATATATATACTTTTTCATATACATTGTGTTTTTTTTTACAGGATATGAATATAGTTCCCTTTGTTATACAATAGGACCTTATTGTTTATCCTGCAAGCATTTAATTTTAATTTCACTGCTTTTTATTTAAATCCAGACCTTTTCTTTAAGTGGGCTTCCCTTGTGGCTTAGCTGGTAAAAAAATCCACCTGCAATGCGGGAGACCTGGATTTGATCCCTGAGTTGGGAAGATCCCCTGGAGAATGGAAAAGCTACCCACTCCAGTATTCTGGCCTGGAAAATTCCATGAACTGTATTGCCCATGGGGTCGCAAAGGGTTGGAATTGACTGAGTGACTTTCACTTCACTTCACTTTTCTTTAAGTAGGGCTTCCCAGGTTGAGCTAGTGGTAAATAATCCACCTGCCAGTGCAAGAGGCACAAGAGACATGAGTTTGATCGCTGAGATGGGAAGGTCCCCCTGGAGGAGGTTGTGGCAGCCCATTCCAATATTCTTGCCTGGAGAATCTCATGGACAGAGGAGCCTGGCAGGCTACAGTCCATGGATTCACAAGAGTCGAACACAACTGAGGAACTTAGCCCATACACACAGTGCTACTTGAACTCTTGTTATATTTCTTTCAGAAATCATAGGTATAATGCCTGAATATTGACTTCCATTCCAGGTGTCATTAAGTAAAAATGAGAAGTCAAAGATAGCTTTCAAAGCAATCTCAAGGTGGAATTCTAATAAGATGTTGGAAGGTTTTCCATCCTAAATGTTACAGTTTTCTCTCTCACATCTGCTTGAACAGCACCTTTGTATAGTAACTCATTTTGGTTGGTATCCTTGGGAAGCATCTATGTTTTCAAAGAGGCAACNATTGACTTCCATTCCAGGTGTCATTAAGTAAAAATGAGAAGTCAAAGATAGCTTTCAAAGCAATCTCAAGGTGGAATTCTAATAAGATGTTGGAAGGTTTTCCATCCTAAATGTTACAGTTTTCTCTCTCACATCTGCTTGAACAGCACCTTTGTATAGTAACTCATTTTGGTTGGTATCCTTGGGAAGCATCTATGTTTTCAAAAAGGCAACAGCCCTGTTTGCTTGGGTTACATAATATTTAAATTAGGAGTGTTGCAGAAACAAATAGTGCTGATAGCAGTAGTTTGGGTAATGCTACAGCCATCTCTTGGTAGGCGTAAACTCCCCCACCACCACCAACACCACCTCTTGTGAGCAGAAAGAATGCCATTAGCATCTTGTGAGCCCTCGGAGCTCTTGGAGTCGTCGGCCAGTGTGCTTTGTGTGATAGGAAGGTCACCTACACCAGGAGGTCAGTTCAGTGAAGGTCAGCTGAGATGAGCACTCCTGTCCTTGGTTCACTTTTGATATTGATACTGCCTTATAGTTGTCACTATTTAATTTTAAGTTAAGTGTGTGTGGCCAGTAGAAAGATTGCTGGTAACTGTGCCTTTGTTTGTCTATCAAAGTGGGAATGATATGCCAGGCGCACTGTGGACATTTTTTTTTCTCATCTGTAATATTTCCTGTGATTTTGCTTCACTGTTTTTCAAACTGCAGAGAATAACGTGGCATCTGCAAGTTACTTAGCTTGAAAGAGTGAGTTTTCTATGGTGAGCTGTCCTTTATAGAGAACTTCTGATGAAAATTTAGGAGGAGATGTTTCTATACTATTGAAAAAGTTAAATGACTTATGAAAAATTGTTAGATATCCACTGAAATAATGGGAGAGCAGGCTTCCTCCTCCCGCCTCCCTGCTTCCCTCCTTCCCTTTCTCTTTCCCTTCTTTCCTCCCTTTTACCTTTCTTTCTTCCTCCCTCTTTTCTTTCTTTCTTCCCAAATGCTCCTTATCCTAAGCAACTGCTTGACTTCTCTTATTTTCAAAACTTAGTATTTCTGAATTTCTACACTTTCCCACCCTGTACCATTCTTTTATTTTTGCTTTTTAACCCTTCTTTAACTTAACCTGACTCCTTACTTCAAAACGAAGTATTCTACTTTCTAAAGTATCCTATGACCTTCTACCATACGATGTGCTCTGAGTTGCCCATCTCCTTGTGCTAAGGAAAAGGGTGATTGAGTCTGTAAACTACAAGCGACTGAGCTTCATCTATCCCCTCCTACTCTCCCCCCACGAGTGTGTCAGTCTCCTTGTGGCTGTAAACAAATCAAGCTGAAGATATGCAGCTTAAAATGAGCTTTGGTTTATTTTCCTTGTGAATTGTCATAACCCCCACAGAATACAAGTCATGAATGCTGGGCTGGAACAGAGTTTTATGGTGCACAAAGTTTTGAATCATCTGTCTTAGCGGGAGTGTTTACTCTGTCTTCCTGGGGCTCCTCACGTGTCCTTAGATTCCAGATTACCACCTTGACTGAGATTCTTTTCCTGGGGACTCACTGCAGGGGGCTTCTGTGATGACAGATCTGAGTGTTGCAGATCTGGCTTGAATTCTCAGTCCTGTACTAATTGCCTTTATCACCCTGGGCAAGCTTTCCCACCTGCCAAAGGAGAATGAGAGAGGCTGCTGCCTTACAGCCTTATTGAGGATTAAATGTCAGATGGTTAGCTCAGTGTCTAGCGTGCAGTCATCAACAAATGTGTTATTTTAAGGTCACATTTTCTGGCATGATCTGATTCCAAGCTATTCTCTCCTTAGATCGGTATATGTTAAACTTTTTATTCTTGTATGCATGCACTGGGTGCACACACACAATCACATTTTAAAGTATATGTGTATGTACATTTTTGTATTATGAAATAATACTTAACTTGAATATATGAAATCATTGTTATAATACCTTTTCTCTTTCTTTATTTTTTAAGAATGCTGGTTAAATGTACTAAGTCAATTTCACAACTCACTGAACATGCCACAACTTGAGTTTGAGAAATCTGACCTGATTGTGAAAGATGCATCATTTGTAGATGGGAGAGTATGGCTTTGGACCATTTTTCTCATCTTTCTGGGAAAATACCATACTGTGCTAAAATATATAGTAATTCATTCTTAAAGTCTCCAAAATTGATATTGAAGAACTCTTTCCATGATATCCTGCAAAACGTAAAATGGATTTCTGGAAATCCAGATTTGAGGTCTTTCATCAAGGTTGACCTGTGGAAAACTTACTCCTTTACAAACTTGTGCTTGTTGGTGACTTTTCAGAAATGCCTTGAATAGAAACTATAAAGTAAATGCCTCCCTATAGTCTGTGATATTAAAATAGACAGCTCGTTTGTGATGATACACTGTTAGTTTGGTTTTGCACTTGGCTTTTGAAGAACTCATCCATCTTCTAATGCAGGAATTAAGAGTTCATGTAATGGTTTCTGAGTCAGCAGCCCCGAACCCACCTGTTCTCATGACTGTGTAGTGCTGGCAGCCATCAGCACAGGGGTAGGATATCACTTCCTGCACACCCTTCAGCTCTCTGTGCATTTTCAGCGACACCAAAGAAGAGGCTGGAGCTCGGATGGGAAACCATCTCAGGGCCAACTCATAAAGGTAGGGTGTGAATTGGTTCTCTGTGACTGACTAACTGGAAACAGAGATGAAAGCTTTTGGAAACCTGTGTTTCATGGTTTAGACAAGTCTCTGGGCTTCCTGAGCTGTGCACACAACATGAAATGGGGCCTTTTGTGGTATTTACTCTTTGTGTATTAATGACACTTCTGCCTGAAGATAAAGCATTTTTGGTAAAATAACTTTGTCACTCAATTGAGACGTTTTGCTTGGAAGATGCTTCAGTTTCAAATTATGTCTCTGCTCATGCATGCCCTTGTTTTCCTGCTCATCTTAGGTTTCTGATTCTGACATGTTGGGTTTTGTTTTTAAATCTTCCTTTCTGTGATGTTAAACTTTGTATTGTATCTGTGTAAGATGACCATTATTAATATGTTTTATTGCTTTTAAAACAATGTCTTTGGGACACATGTTAAGTAAACCAAAATATTTTGCATGGAGTGTGACTTTTAGGTATAATTGATTTCAAATTGCCTCAAGTATCCCACAGATATTGCCATTTATTCTTACTCTAATTTGTTTTAATTTAATTGTATTTTTCTTTCTGTGTTTGGATTATGGCTCCAGTGAGATCTGTATTTCTTCAACCTTTCATCCATGTGTAAATCATACAGAAATTAATGCTTATTTCATCAGTTTCCTACCTACCTATGCATCCCCAATGCTCTACTTTGAGAACATTAAGAATTTCAGTTTGCTGTCACATTTGTTTTGAATATGAGCAAAGACACTAGAATTTTTTCCTCAACCTTTGGGATTGACAGAAAATATTTACAAATGTTAGCCACGGTGAAAGTACTTTTCATATTCCCCTTTTTATCTCTATGCTTAATAAACAGTTGGGTTTCATTAGGCATATCAAAATTTGCAGGCCTTCCAAGAATAGATTTAACAGTTGATGGCCAAATGGAAATGGTGCTCTCAGGCCCTTGTTGCTACCATACCTACACGTATCACCTAATGAGTACATGGAAGTTTTTCTGGCTTGTTTGGTTTTGTTTTTTACCATTTTTTATTGGAATATAATTGGTTTTTATTGGAAAATAATTACTTTACAACGTTGTGCTAGTTTCTGCTGCACAACGTGAGTCAGTCATATATATCCATATATCCCCGCCCTCTTGAGCCTTCCTACTACCGCCTATCCCATCCCACCTCTCCAGGTCATTACAGAGCATGGAGCTGAGCTCCACATACTATACTGTAACTTCCCACTAGCTATGTTTTACACATGGTAAAGTATATATTTCAATGCTGCTCCCTCAAATCATCCCACCCTTTCCTTCACCCACTGGGTCCACATATCTGTTCTCTATGACTGTGTCTCCATTTCTACTCTGCAAACAGGTTCATCAATATCATTTTTCTGTATCCCATACATGTGTAAATATATTTGTTCTTCTATTTCTGACTTAGTTGATTCTGTGTGACAGAGTCTAGATTCATCCATAGAACTTCAGATGGCTAAATTTCATTCTTTTCTATGTGTTTTTAGTGTTTTAAGAGTTGCCTTTGTAGTGCATCTACATAAAGTTACCAATGCTAACATTTTTATTACTTTTAGAACAATTCTGTTGGGAATTACATAAGACTAAATGTTTCTCTTAATCTTCAGTCGCTAAGTCGTGTCTGACTCTTTGTGACCCCATGACCTACAGTGGCGCCAGGCTTCCTTGTCCTTTACCGTCTCCCAGAGTGTGCTCAAATTCGTGTCTATTGAATCACTGATGCCATCTAACCACCACACACTCTGCCCTCTCTTCTCCTTTTGCCTTCAGTATTTCCCAGAATCAGAATATTTTCTAATGAGTCAGCTCTTTTTATCAGCTGGCCAAAATATTGCAACTTCAACCTCAGCATCAGTCCCTCCAGTGAATATTCAGGGTTGATTTCCTTTAGGATTGACTGGTTTGATCACATGCAATCCAAAGGACTCTCAAGAGTCTTCAACATCACAATTTGAAAGCATTAGTTCTTCAGTGCTCAGCCTTCTTAATCATCCAATTCTCACATCCCTACATGACTACTGGAAAAACCATAGCTTTGACTCTACAGACATTTGTCGGCAAAGTGATGTCTGATTTTTAGTACACTGTCTAGGTTTGTCACAGCTTTTCTTCCAAGGAGCAAGAATCTTTTAATTTCCTGTCTGCAATAACCATCTGCAGTGATTTTGGAGCCTAAGAGAATACAATCTGTCACTGCGTCTTTGTTTTCACCATCTATTTACCATGAAGTGATAGAACCAGATGCCATGGTCTTAGTTCTTTACTGTGGAGATTCAAGCCAGCTTTTTTTTTTCTTTTAGTAGTTATTTATTTATTTTAAGTAGAGGCTAATTACTTTACGACACTGTAGTGAGTTTTGCCACGCACTGACTCTTTCACCCTCATCAAGAGGCTCTTTAGTTCCTCTTCACTCTCCTGCCACTAGAGTGGTATCATCTGCATATCTGAGGTTGTTGATAGCTCTGCTGGTGATCTTTATTCCAGCTTGTGATTCATCCAGCCTAGCATTCCACATGATCTCCTCTGCCTCTAGTTTAAATAAGCAAAGTGACAGGATACAACCGTGTTATACTCCTTTTCCAATTTTGAACCAATCTTGTTCCATATCCAGGTCTAACTGTTGCTTCTTGACCCACATACAGGTTTCTCAGGAGACAGGTAAGTGGTCTAGTACTCCCATCTCTTTAAGAGTTTTCCACAATTTGTTGTAATCTACACAAAGACTTCAACATAATCAATGAGGCAGAAGTACATATTTTTCTGGAATTCCCTTGCTTTCTCTATCATCCAGCGGGTGTTGGCAATTTGACCCCTGGTTCTTCTGCCTCTTTGAAACCCAGCTTGTCCATCTGGAAGTTCTTGGCTCATGTACTGCTGAAGTCTGACTTGAGGGATTTTGAGCATAACTTTGCTAGCATGTAAAATGAGCACAATTGTACAGTAGTTTGAACATTCTTTGGCTGTTCCTTTCTTTGTGATTGGAATGAAAACTGACCTTCTTCAGTCCTGTGACCACTACTGAGTTTTCCAAATTTGCTGACATGTGACTGCAGCACTTTTGCAACATCAACTTTCAGGATTTGAAATAGCTCCGTTGGAATTCCATCACCTCCACTAGCTTTGTTCATAATACTGCTTCCTAAGATCCACTTGACTTCACACTGCAGGATGTCGGGCTCTAGGTGAATGACCACACCATTATGGTTATCTGGGTCATAAAGACCTTTTTTTTTTTTTTAATAGTTTGTCTGTGTATTTTTGTCTCCTCTTCTTAATCTCTTCTACTTCTGCTAAGTCCTTACAGTTTCTTTCATTTATCATGCCCATCCTTGCTTGAAATGTTCCCTTGATAGCTCCAATATTCTTGAAGAGATCGCTAGTCTCTATTTCTATAGTTTTCTTCTATTTCTTTACATTGTTCATTGAAGAAGGCCTTCTTATCGCTCTTTGCTCTTTTCTGGAACTCTGCATTCAGTTCGGTATATCTTTCTCTTTCTCCCTTGCTTTTCACTTCTCTTCTTTCCTCATCTATTTGTAGTTCTTGTGTCTTCTTGTCTTTCTTTTTCTCTGGGGTGGTTTTGGTTGCTGCCTCCTGTACAACAGTATAAACCTCCGTCCATAGATCTTAAGGCATGCTGACTACTAGCTCTAATCTTTTGAATCTATTCCTCACCTCCACTGAATAGTCATGAGATTTGATTTATGTCATACATGAATGGCCTAGTGGTTTCCCCTACTTTTTTGAATTTAAACCTGAATTTTGCAATAAGGAGCTGATGATCTAAGCCACTGCCAATTCCAGGTCTTGTTTCTGCTGACTATATAGAGCTTTTCCATCTTTGGCTGCAAAGAACATAATGATTCTCATTTCAGTATTGACTATCTGGTGATGTCCATGTGTCGAATTGTCTCTTATTCTATTGGATTTATTTATTTCACTTCTATAAAATCTTTGTTGGCGTTGCTTTGTATTTAGCAGATTTTCAGATGTCCCCCCGATTAAATGTGTGAATCAGTTCTTTAGAACTCAAACGTTACTTTAAATAATGCTTATTCATTCATTCATTTTGGCTCATTTTTTTCACATTCTTCTGTTTTGCTTTTCCTTTCCTAAAGTTCTTTTGGTTGTTGTTATTGTTCAGTTGTTAATTTGTGTCTAGCTCTTTGTGATGCTATGGACTGAAACATGACAGGCTCCCCTGTTCTTCACCATTTCCTGGAGTTTGCTCAGATTCATGTCCACTGAGTCGGTGATGCTATCTAACCAGCTCATCTTCTGCCACCTCTTTTCCTTTTGCTGTCTATCTTTCCCAACCTCAGGATGGTTTCCAGTGAGTTGGTTCTTCACATCAGGTGGGCAAAATATTGGAGCTTCAGCTTTAGCACCAGCAGTTGTTAACTATATTCTTTATTTAAAAACAGAAAATTCATTTTTGAGGCCTTGTAGCTTGGATTTTTTAAAGGCATGTCAGATGCAACATGGTCATTTTAAAATTTTCTTTTCTGGATAGCTGTTTCAGGTTCTATTTTTCTGTTCGCAGTCTGTGTTGGGTTAAAGGGAAATCCTCACATCTGACCAGCATCATCCAGCTTGACGAGCACAGGAAATCCGTGCTTTCATGCGGCAGCAGTCCACTCAGCAAACCCAAGTATTGCCAAAATTCACCGAGAAACTGCCTTACTCAGTGGATACAGGATTATGCCATGTTCTGAATATCAGAGAAAGGGGTTAGCCCAGTGTCAACAAATATATAATTCTGTACTTTCAAACCCCAAAACAAAACTAACCACTTCCTAGACCGTGAGTCTCAGTAGCACAAGCTGAAACCACAGCTGATCGGAGTATCTAAAACCACAGTTCTGTTGGCACTGCTCTGTAATTATTTCCATATATTCTGCATAAAATCATCAGAATTCGGAAAGTATTTCCACATCAGTGAATAGGAAAGACATTTAGAAAGATAAATCATTCTAAAGTAACCATTTGTGAAATAGCAGAAAAAAAAGTGGCATCGTATTCATTGCATGAATATTCATGTGATTAGACTTAACTGTATGCCTTTAAAGCTGATTTATCTGAAATTACAGTGCTTATATTCAGAGTTTCAGGTTCCTTATGAAACTCACCCTTAACCAAATACCCATCTTTGAAGCTAATTTGTTAAAAAATGATTAAAATTAGAAGTTTAATTTGCATTTTTTTCACATCGAACAAAAGATAACATTGGATTTACAGTGATGACTTAATGTTAGCCAAATGCCCAATTTAGTTAAGGAGTTGGCTGGCTGAGTTTCTGATAATTAATATATGTCTTTTTATTAAAAATAAATTTCAGATTGTCTTCAGAAATCTCTGCAATAGATTAACATTGACTCCTGCTGAATCATAGTCAAGTTCTTAAAGGTTGTCAGCAGAAACATTCTGGAAGTTCAGAGCTTCTTGAAGGATCCAGTGATTTTCTCTGGACCTGCAAGTTTCTTCCCTGAGCTCAGGGTTTCTTTGTCTCATTCTGTGCTCAGTGTTTGCTCTGGACTGGTCTCTGCCCCTGCCACCCCAGCATTTGCCTGCTTTGATTCCTTATGTGTGGGTCTCCTTCTCTGAGACATTTGGCTAATGTGCCTGACTTAAGAATGTTCTAGAAATACCCAACCACAAAATCACATCCCTGCCCCTCCCCCACTCTAAGTGGAGTCCAGGAGGAAACTCTGCTGTCATTCTGACTGATCACGCTTTTTTTCTTTTTAATTTTGTTTTTAGATTTTATTGAAGTATGGTTGATTTATAATTTTGTGTTAATTTCTGCTATACAGCAAAATGATTCAGTTATGTATATGCGTGTGTGTGTGTGTACATTCTTTTTTGTATTCTTTCCCATTGTGATTCATCACAGAATATTGACTATTCTGTGCTATACATATAGAATGTTTCTCCATTCTATATGTAATAGTTTGCATCTGCTAATCCCAGACTTCCACTCCATTCCTCTCCCGCCTCTCCTCCCCCTTGGCAGCCACAAACCTGTTCTCTATGTCTATGAGTCTGTTTCTGTTTGGGTGACTCAGTGGTAAAGATTCTGCCTGCGGTGCAGGAGATGCAGAAGATGGGGGTTCAATTCCTGGGTCAGGATGATCCCCTGGAGGAGGAAGTGGCAACCCACTCCAGTATTCCTGCCAGGGTAAATCCCACGGACAGAGGAGCCTGGAGAGCTACAGTTCATGAGGTCGCAAAGAGTGGGACACAGCTGAGCACACACCCTCTGTTTATTTGCGTCATATTTTAGATTCCACAGGTAAGTGTTATCACATGGCGTTTGTCTTTTTCTTCCTAACTTACTTGTCTCAGTAGGATCATCTGTGCATTTATGTTAGTTTCATACCTTCTATTGGGCTCACACAGTCATTCTACAGCCTCTTTGCCTGCCCTTCCTCCCAGTCTCCACCACTCTACTGGATGATACCTTCTGTCTCATCAAAGCTTGAGCATCTTTTTCCCCATCCTAACTCACAGATGATGCTTTTGCTTACTGTTTTATAAGGACAATGCCAGCAGTCACAAGCTCTCATCTTGCTCTTTACCCACCTAGCCCGGAACACCTGACCTGCCTGCCTGCCTGCCTGCCTCCTTCCCATTTCCTTTTGTCTGCATCTACTTAGTGGGGCTCCGGCTCCCTGTCTCCCTCTCCTGCACCGTCTTAATTTTTTTTTTTTTTTTACCTTTTATTGGCATGTGTCCTTAGCATACAAATAGACTATTATTTCTCCTCATGCTGATCCCACATTCTTATCCAACCACTGCGCCTGCCCTCTGCTCTCCACTCAGTGACTCCACACAACTGTCCTTTGTGTTTGCTCTCTCCAGTCTCTGATTTTATTCTCTCCTAAACTCACGCTTGCAAAGCTTTGTGTCTCTACCCCTCTCTACCAAAATCATGCCTGTAATGTCTCCAATGAACACACACAGAGGTCCCTCGGAATGCTATGGGACTGGTCCAGGACTGCCTTGGGTACCAAAATCTGAGAATGCTCAATTTGAGTTTGTATATAAAATGATGTAGTACACATATGGCTAAGTCAAGTGTCTGATTCTCTGATCACACCCGTCGTCAGTGTTGGACAGAGCTCACTCTGTATCTCCTCCTGCTGTACTTTTTCCACCTCTTCATAGATCATCACACTGTTTCCAGTTTCCTCCCACCTCTGTCCCCTTTACTGCTTCCTTCTTCTCTCTTGGACATGGAATTATGGGAGTATCACTGGAGTCGTTCCCATTTTTAATCAAGACCTCTTTAACCAGGCTTGAAAGTAATGGTGCTCATCTCTTCCTCATCAACATTCATTCATCTTGCAAGCTCAGCCGGTTGCATGGCTTCTTTGGCTCAGAAATTTATCCAGTCCCTGTATCGAACCTGAGATCCTTTCTTGAATNTATCTCCTCCTGCTGTACTTTTTCCACCTCTTCATAGATCATCACACTGTTTCCAGTTTCCTCCCACCTCAGTCCCCTTTACTGCTTCCTCCTTCTCTCTTGGACATGGAATTACGGGAGTATCACTAGGGTCGTTCCCATTTTTAATCAAGACCTCTTTAACCAGGCTTGGAAGTAATGGTGCTCATCTCTTCCTCATCAACATTCTTTCATCTTGCAAGCTCAGCTGGTTGCATGGCTTCTTTGGCTCAGAAATTTATCCAGTCCCTGTATCGAACCTGAGATCCTTTCTTGAATATCCAACTGCCTCCTCAGCCTTTCCATTTGAATTATTGGAGTTACCTCCCAAGTACTCTCCTGAAGTCTGCTTTCAGCACAGCAGTGAGCTAACCTTTTTCAGATATATTCAAATAATAACATGGCTCTGCTTGAAACTCTCCAATGGCTCCCCACCTGGGCTGCTAGAATTCAGTTCAGTCAGTTCAGTCGCTCAGTCATGTCTGACTCATTGCAACATCATGGATTACAGCATGCCAGGCTTCCTTGTCCATCACCAACTTTCAGATCTTGCTCAAACTCACGTCCATCGAGTCGGTGATGCCATCCAACCATCTCATCCTCTGTCGTCCCCTTCTCCTCCTGCCTTCAATTTTTCCCAGCATCAGGGTCTTTTCTTTGCATCAGGTGGCCAGAATATCCGAGCTTCAGCTTCAGCATCAGTCCATCCAATGAACATTCAGAACTGATTTCCTTTAGGATTGACTGGTTTGATCTCCTTGAAGTCCAAGGGGCTCTCAAGAGTCTTCTCCAACATTACAGTTCAAAAGCATCAATTTTTCGGCCCTCAGCTTTCTTTATAGTCCAGCTCTCAGATCCATACATGACCACTGGAAAAACCATAGCTTTGACTCAATGGACCTTTATTGGCAAAGTAATGTCTCTTCTTTTTAATATGCTGTCTAGGTTGGTCATAGCTTTTTTTTTTTTTGCCAGAATTAGCAAATAAAAATAATGGAATGACTATATGTATTATCTTATTTGAATAATTAGGATCCCATTAGTTGTGGATGTATCTACTTTTCTATACTGTAACAATTTTAGTTTCAGCATTACCCCCTCAGTAGCCTTGTTGAAATCAGCTGAAAGAAGNCTGTCTAGGTTGGTCATAGCTTTTTTTTTGCCAGAATTATCAAATAAAAATAATTGAATGACTATAAGTATTATCTTATTTGAATAATTAGGATCCTATTAGTTGTGGATGTATCTACTTTTCTATACTGTAACAGTTTTAGTTTCAGCATTACCCCCTCAGTAGCCTTGTTGAAATTAGCTGAAAGAAGGAGAATTTTTAGAGAAGGAGGTGGAGATGAAGGAGGTAAAGATGGTTCCAGAGCACAGGATACTTAGGGCAAAGGGCGGCAGAGTGAGGTACAGGGTAAGGACAAGACAGAAAACATGTGGGAAGATACCTAATTCTGTACCTTGATCTTTAATAAACTCAACTGTCACTTGGCCTCTTCTGAGTATCCTAGAAAGTCTAGTATTTCTCCATGAAGAAAATACTGTTTTTATTTTGTCTTTTTATGATCCAGTGAGTTGACTCTGATTGGAAGAGTTTTGTGTTTTGTATACCTCATGCTAAGAGCTGACTCATTGGAAAAGACTCTGATGCTGGGAGGGATTGGGGACAGGAGGAGAAGGGGACGACCGAGGATGAGATGGCTGGATGGCATCACTGACTCGATGGGTGTGAGTCTGAGTGAACTCCAGGAGTTGGTGATGGACAGGGAGGCCTGTTGTGCTGCAAATCATGGGGTTCCAAAGAGTCAGACATGACTGAGCGACTGAACTGAACTGATACATGTGATTGTTGCATTTTCTAAAATAACTTTTTAAAATGTTTTTCTATATTTTTGGCCTTGTCAGGCTGCATACAGAATCCTAGTTCCCTGACCAGGGATTGAACATCCATCCCCAGCACTGGAAGAGTGACATATTAACCACAGAGCCACCAGGGAGAAGTCCCTTTTGCCCTTTTCCAAATAACTCTCAGCCTTTCTCACTTGCCAAACATATCTGTCCAGTAACACAGTTACTTAAGGCCAGATGTGACCGTTCAAGAAGCGAAATGCATCCAGAAGGTGCCCTGCTTCTCAGAGTGATGACCGAAGGGGCTACTTCTAGAGGTTTATTAACCTTAAATTAGGGAACACAGAGGAAGTCTCAGGCTGGCTGTTCTCCAGTCTCAGACTGTTCGTGATGTCAATTCCTTTTTGTTTTACGGCTTAGCTCACAGGGGCCATCATAGCCCCATGCTGTCAGGGCTCATTTCGATACTGTGCAACTCACACTGAAAAATTGACAATACAATAGACCACTGTGTACACAAATGGTATAATCACATTTTTCACAATCTTCCCATTATGAACATTTTTTTTTACTTTTGTTATGAACTTTTTTTTATTTTAATTTTACTTCTTCTAATCATATTGCTACAATCAATATTCTTGAATTGTACCTCTCGNAGGGGCCATCATAGCCCCATGCTGTCAGGGCTCATTTCGATACTGTGCAACTCACACTGAAAAATTGACAATACAATAGACCACTGTGTACACAAATGGTATAATCACATTTTTCACAATCTTCCCATTATGAACATTTTTTTTTACTTTTGTTATGAACTTTTTTTTATTTTAATTTTACTTCTTCTAATCATATTGCTACAATCAATATTCTTGAATTGTACCTCTCATTATTTCCTTAGGATAAACTTCTGAACATAAACTTATAAGATCTTAGATAACAGGCATTTTTAAGGCTTGTGGAAAGTATCATCCAACTGCCCTCCAGAAATGCTCTTATAATTTATTTCCATACAATTTATGGGAAGGGTATTCTCTCTCACTCTCTACCTAGAGTGGATATGAATTCTTCTGTCTTCAAATTCCTTTTCTTCATAGGCCTCTTGATTTCTGACTGGAAATACACACAGTAGCTTTCAAGGCACTTAGTTTTTGAGCAGTGTTGCAGTCCTTATGTGGGGAACATTGGTTTGTCCATAAGGAGCTCAGTGGTTGTTCTTCTCCATCATCCTTGCCAAGCACCTGCATCACAGAGTACAGTTTGCAGGACAGTGTTAGTTTCATCTGCCCGTTTTCAAAGCCATGTCTCACTGACATCAGCAGAAGGAAAAGATTTCAGCTGTGTTTAGGAATAACAGTAGCAACTTTTCACAAAAATGTTCTCTTTTTTTCCCACCTTGCATGATTTTTTTGACTTNCTCAGTGGTTGTTCTTCTCCATCATCCTTGCCAAGCACCTGCATCACAGAGTACAGTTTGCAGGACAGTGTTAGTTTCATCTGCCCGTTTTCAAAGCCATGTCTCACTGACATCAGCAGAAGGAAAAGATTTCAGCTGTGTTTAGGAATAACAGTAGCAACTTTTCACAAAAATGTTCTCTTTTTTTTCCACCTTGCATGATTTTTTTGACCTGCCCAGAGTTCCATGTAACACAGTTTCATCTTAGTGTAGTGACTGGTGTGAAAGAAAGAATGTGTAACTTATACGTTTATTTTTTGAAAGTGTTGAGCTGTGTGGACAGTCATGAAAGACTTAGTATCATTGGATTCCCTGGTGGTTCAGTGGTAAAGAATCTGCCTGCAGTATGGGAAACCCAGGTTTGATCCCTGGGTTGANTTGCCCAGAGTTCCATGTAACACAGTTTCATCTTAGTGTAGTGACTGGTGTGAAAGAAAGAATGTGTAACTGCTTATACGTTTATTTTTTGAAAGTGTTGAGCTGTGTGGACAGTCATGAAAGACTTAGTATCATTGGCTTCCCTGGTGGTTCAGTGGTAAAGAATCTACCTGCAGTGTGGGAAACCCAGGTTTGATCCCTGGGTTGAGAAGATTCCTTGGAGAAGGGAATGGCTACCCGCTCCAGTATTCTTGCCTGGAGAATTCCATGGACAGAGGAGACTGGCAGGCTACAGTCCAAGGGATCACAAAGAATCAGACATGACTGAGTGACTTACACTTTCACTTTCAGGTGTATCACAGAGTGATTAATAATATGAAACNGGAGAAGGGAATGGCTACCCACTCCAGTATTCTTGCCTGGAGAATTCCATGGACAGAGGAGACTGGCAGGCTACAGTCCAAGGGATCGCAAAGAATCAGACATGACTGAGTGACTTATACTTTCACTTTCAGGTGTATCACAGAGTGATTAATAATGTGAAAGAAAAATGGCCTCACACTCCATAAAATAATTGTCCTTTGTATTTTCCTCCATAGCTGACTTGTTATTTTATAGAAATTTGTTTTAAAACACTGTCATATACTGTTGTTAAGATTTCAGTTACACAGTAGGCCTGATTAGTGAAATTTGGCATTTTTCATGGGTTTCCTGTTTGTTTCATTTCATATTAGACTTTTTAGACGAGCAATTTGAATTCAGAAAACTGAAACTAGAGATGTTAGTTATGAACATTATTATACTTTTTTCAAGTTTCTCAGCATAGAGTTATTCATAGCCATGAACATACCCAGACTTGTACTTACTGAACTTGTTGCTCTAAATGCCCATTTCTCTCCTAAAACAGCTACTGAATATAAAGAAGTCTGAACAAGGGTGTTCCCTGTGGGTTAGGGCAGACTCTGACGTGCCCTGTCAGTGTTGTAAGGATATTGAGCCTGGTGTCAATGAACATGGACTAAATAGCTAAATCACTCACTCCATACAACACAAAACAGCATAAATCAGGACCTAGACTTTTTTTTTTTTTTTTTTAGGACCTAGACTTTTAAAAGTAATTGTTTATGTTGAGTAAAACTGACAAAACAGGGATAATGAAATGTGCAATTAAAAATGTATATGATAATTCCTTAAGTCTGTACAATAGCTCAATTGTTTTTAAAATTTTCAATTATACTATTTTACTAAATTCTTTTACAATTCCCTAATAAAAGTAATATCATCCAGGCCTTAAACGGTGATCCCTATAGACACACACATAAATGACATAGTCACTGTGTAATCTATGGAAATGCTCCATCTTCTTGGGCTAGTGGGAATGGCTCTCCTGCTCTGAAGCAGAGACCATGGTTTACACCATCCGCCCTCGGAGGGAGGGTTAGGAAGGGGTGCCTTTCCCCTGATAGAAGGAAGGATGGCAAGAGAGTGTGAGTGGCAGATTTCAAGAAGCATNTAGACACACACATAAATGACATAGTCACTGTGTAATCTATGGAAATGCTCCATCTTCTTGGGCTAGTGGGAATGGCTCTCCTGCTCTGAAGCAGAGACCATGGTTTACACCATCCGCCCTCGGAGGGAGGGTTAGGAAGGGGTGCCTTTCCCCTGATAGAAGGAAGGGTGGCAAGAGAGTGTGAGTGTCAGATTTCAAGAAGCATAAGGGCTATACAAAGGTTATGATTTCAGTGGAGACCTCTCCCATTGAGCCTCACTGGTTATCTATAGCATCTTTCAAAACAGGCCATTTTTTTTTTTTAAATGTCATGTTTCAAAGAAGGTATATGTTTCAGAAAAAGTAAAATTTAAATAGTATTTTAACTATACTCTCTTGACCCTTTGTGGTAAAATTGTATAGATTCAGTCAACAAAGGGAAAGGCAAAAACAGGCAGGCCAGCTAGAAGACTGTTACAGGTGGTGACCTGGATGTTAGGGTGGTAGCCATGGAAGTGGTGAAAAGTGGTCAGATCCTCTTTGGGGTGGTTGGTCCTGAGACCAACTTTGTGTTGGAAGCAATACTCCATCACGAGCTGGGTGTACTACCTACCGCTCAACCCAGATTCCTCGGGTAAGAGTTCAGTCCCACAAGACTGCCTCCCTCCCCATCTCAGAAACTGTCGCCTGGGCTTCTGACCGACCAGCTACAGTGGGGAGGTTCCAACAGCTTCTTCCATTTTGGACAGCGATGGTGAGTTCAGATGTCACCAGTGCTCTGACTGACTGCCCAGAGATCAGAGGTCCCCACGACCCTCTCCTCAGATTCCGTTAATTTGTTATAATGGCTCACAGGACTCAGAGAAATATTTTGCTTTCTAGATGATCAGTTTAGTATAAAAGGATAAAACTCAGAAACAGCCAGATAGAAAGAAGCTCAGGGTGAGGTATGGGGAAATACCTCTGGGCTTCCATGCCCTAAGCTCACCTCTCTCCCAGAATGTCCACATGTTCACCCAGAGCTATCTGAACCCCACCCTTTGGGGTTTTCATGGAGGCTTCATTACCTAGTCTTGATTGATCAAACCATTGGCCATTGGAAGTACATTCACCCTCCTGCTTCTCTCCTTTCCCTGGAGGTGGCGAGAGGTGAGGATGGGGCTAGGACAAAGGGGAAGGGAGGTGAAAACAGACTCAAACCCCTGGTCACCTGGTTGGTTCTCCTGGCAATCAACCCCTCTTAGGTGCTGCCAGGAGTCACCTCATTAACATACCAAAAGACACACTGCTGTCAGAAACTGAAAGTGTTTTAGGAACTCTGCAGAAACAGAATGAAGACCAAACCTGTATTTCTTACTGTAAATCATGCCATCAGAGATACTAACCCTTGTCTGACAGTAGAGCCGAGATAAGGTGGGAAGCGGGATGCAGGCAAAGGAGAAGAGCAGAGGACAATTCCACATGATTGTCCCTTTACCGTGGTAGCCACAGGTGCAAGCTAGCTACAAAGAGGAAGGTGATGTTAGCATGTAAGTCACAGGGAATGTGCAAAGCTCCATGAGGTCACACAAGGAAGAAATACAGGCAGAAGTTAGGTGAGGTCCAAGCCTGGAGGTGGGTGACTAGGAGCACCTGGCCAGCACAACCCAGGAGACTTATCTCTCCAGGTGGGAAGGATGGATGGAGCCAGGTATTAAGATGGACTCAGGAAATGTGCTGCAGGGGTGGGAGTGATAACTGAAAGACATCATACTTTTGGTTCAGTCACTCAGTTGTGTCCAACTCTTTGTGACCACGTGGACTGCTGCATGCCAGGCTTCCCTGTCCATCACTAACTCCCAGAGCTTGCTCAAACTCATGTCCATCGAATCGGTGATGACATCCAATTATCTCATCCTCTGTTGTCCCCTTCTCCTCCTGCCTTCAGTCTTTCACAGCTTCAGGGTCTTTTCCAAAGAGTCAGTTTTAGCATCAGGTGGCCAAAGTATTGTAGTTTCAGCTTCAGCATCAGTCCTTCCAATGAATATTCAGGACTGATTTCCTTTAGGATTGACTGATTTGGTCTCCTTGCAGTCCAAGGGACTCGCAAGAGTCTTCTCCAGCACCACAGTTCTCATACTTTACATTCATGCTAATTACTTCCATTAGATGATCTCATTTTTCCCCTCAAAGTGGGACTTCTTATTACTGTCCCCAGTCTAAGGTACTTGCTCACACTTTTCATATTTTCAAGTCATGTAAAAAAAATTTTATTGGAATATATTTGCTTTACAGTGTTGTGTTAATCTCTATTGTACAGTAATCGACTGTATGTATACATGCAACCCCTCCCTCCTCAACTTCCCTTTCCCACTTCCCACCCTTCTAGGACATCACAGAGCACTGAGTTGAGTTCCCTGTACTATATATAGCGGCTTCCCACTAGCTGTCTGTTTTCCACATGGTTGTCAAGCTATTTTAAAATAAATTACTCTGGACTAATTTTTTGACCCAAGTATGATCTCCTACCCATACAATATTTGAATGAGATTGAGGATCTTATCTGACTATTCAGTTTATTGAACAGATCATTGAAAATATCTGCTAATATAGATGCCATTTCTCAGCTAGGTCCCCACAAAACATTCTGCAAGTTACCCTTTATGGCTGTTAAATATTACATTGAATAAATATTGAACTGCAAGGGAAATTTCTGTAAAAAAGAGCCTTAACGATTCTCGTTTGAGTTGCACAGGGTTGCACGGAAGGTATGTTTTTCTTTTTAACAGTTCTTAGCTTGCCTCCTTTTTCATCCAAAGTTCCTTTTTGTTAGTCCTTTCTTGGGAACTGAAACAAGCAAATCCATAAGTATTCACTATAATAAGATTGAGGAAAATTATTGTCAAACACTAGTAGCTGCTAGATGTTGTATCAGCTTTTTAAGGCCTGTTACATATTTTGATTCAGAGGAATCATTTTTAAGATTACAGTAGGAAAAAAAAAAAAAACTTTTCATTTTCGCTTCCCACAGATGCCATTGTGGAAATGCTATGTAACTATCCTATGGATCCCAGCTTTCAGTCTAGATTGTTGCTGTCAATCCTCAGTTTTACCTCAGGAGTGGAAACCTGTTGTGATTCCCTGCAGCTGTCTTGGAAGGCCTGGTTTCTGGGGGACCTTCCACCCTGAGGTGCTGGCAGGAGGTGGAAACCCTTTAAGTGGGGTGACTATAGACCAAGAACTTTAGGTCAGGAGGAGTGAGGATAATGGTGTTGTGATTGCAAGTCTAGTCAGGTGGTGGTTTTTTTGCACTGATTGGAACATGGGGCCAGTAACAGTCTCATCCATTAATTTAGTAAGAAACTGCTTCTAACATAAACATTTGTCTTTTTTTTTTTTTTTTTTTTACGTTTTCAACAAAGCCAGCCATCTCTTTTTCCATATTTGGGCCTAGGAGAACAGGGCTGCAACTCAGGGTTTGCCTGAAACCAGGAAGGCAAGGTTTGAGCCTCGAAATGACAGCTTTTAAGTGCTGGAGGATAAACATGATTCTCTTTTCAGCCTGGATGGTCGCTGGGATTGGCTGTGTAGACAAACGAAGGTCTATTCCATGGCCAAGCTCTCTGAGTAAGAGCCGCTCAGTGTTACAACTCAACGTGAATGCAACTGGCCACTTTCCCGAGGATTTATCACTTAAATATATAATCTGCATCACTCACCCAGTATTAAAACATCTGTTCTTGAGTATGAATGCAAACATCTGATTTCCTTTGCTAGCTTAAAACTAATTTGAAAACCTAACCCAGATAACTTTGGGGATGGATTCAGATATGAGCAGAAGGAAGAAGCGTGTTTAAGTGAATTGTTCCATAGCATTCTTGTGTCTTTACAGCACCTCCCGTCAGTCATTCCTGGCAGAAATTTTTGTCTGCAGGCACTGTCTGTTTCTTAAGCTCTTTGAAAGGCAGCCCTGTGCTCAATATATCAGCTTGACATGATGTAACTGAGATTGTATGATGTAAGACAAGGCTGCAAAAGGCTGAGTGCTTTTTCCTCTTCTCTTACCTGGATGATTATTTTGTTGTCCTTTGGTATTTTAATTACTACAACAATTAAACCGAATCTGCATTCCTAATACTTCTGTCAGATATGATTGAAGTGAAGGCTTCTTATCAGTTTGAAATGTCCTGTATGCCTGGCTAGAAAAACTGCAGCATAAATCTTTGCAGATCTTAAATGTTTGCAGCAGTTGCTACGCTACTCAAGGTAAATATTGGTATGTGTGTGTTTGTCCAAAGAAGGTTCATTGTCAATGTTATATTTTTAAGATGGTGCTCACCAGGGAAATCCTAATAAAAAGACAAGCTCTTTTTTTTTTTTTGAGATAAGTGTTTATCGTAGAATTACAAGCTGTTCAGATAGTACTATTCCAAATCAGAAGTCAGCTTTTCTTTTTTTCTGAAAAAAGAGATGATAATTAATGCAAAAGATATCTAAGGTAGCCATCAAAATACAAAACTACCAATATGCTGATTTTTAAATGAACCTGTAGAAGTCAACAGAGGAACTAACTTGCTGTCTTGAGCTTATAACACCCATCTACACCCGTCGTGGGCCTTACCTCATCCAAACACATGGGCTATCTGTTATGTTTCAATAATGAAAGTAGAAATATATTTGTTTTTCATTTGTTCTTTCCTACTAAGTTCCCTTTTTATGGTCCACACTCACCAGGATTTGTTTGAACATTGTTGAGTTGCTTATGTGATTCTTGATAGCAAATTCTCAGTTTGGCTTTATTTTGGCAAAGGGAAAAAGTCTTTCCTGTGAAACAGAATACTTGGCGTGTAAACGTTAAGCTTCCCAAGGGCGAGAATTTGGGTCTGTTTTGCTCACAGAGCCCACGTGATGGGCTTTTTAATAAATGTTTGTTAAATGACTTAATGGACATGGTATAACATTAACCTCTGTTTGCTGCTGTAATCAATATTAAGTCGGGAATTCCATGACAGTGTGTTTTAGTCTGCCAGGGCTGCTGTTACAAAGTACCACAGGCTGGGTGGCTTAAACTTCAAATTCATTTTCTCACAGTTCTGGAAGCTGGAAGTTGGAGATCAAGGTGTCAGCAAGATTGGTTTCTTACGAGGCCTCTTTCCTTGGCTAGTAGACAGCCACCTTCTCTCAGTGCCTTCACGTGGGCTTTCCTTTCTGCATGTCTGTGTCCAAATGTCCTGTTCTGTGAAGGACTTCTTCCTACAAATTTCTTCTTCTTTCAAACCCAGAACCCAGAATTGCTAGATCAAATGGCAGTTCAATTTTTCATTTTTTGCTAACCTTCCCTACTGTTTTCTGTAGTGGCTAAACAAATTTACATACCCACTAACAGTTCATAAGGATATTTTGGAAATGACACAAAAAGCCCAGCAACCAAAGCAAAAATCAAACCAGTAGGACTTTATCGAACTAAAAACAAAGCTTCTGTACATTTAAAGTGAAGTGAAGTCACTCAGTTGTGTCTGACTCTGCGACCCCATGGAATGTAGCCTACCAGGTTCCTCCATCCATGGGATTTTCCAGGCAAGAATACTGGGGTGGGTGCCATTAAGCTACTCAGAATCAAAAGGCAACGTGTGAAATGGGATAAAACATGTGCATACCAGATATTGGATAAGGTGTCGATATGCAAAATGTATAGAGAACTCATGAAACTCAATAACCAATGAAACAATACAAAAATCCAACTTTAAGATGGGCAGAGAAGTTTAATAGAAAATTTTCCAAAGAAGACAGACAAACGGCCAACAGTACATGAAAAGATGCTGAACATCACTCACCGTTTGGGAACTGCATACCAAAGCCACAGTGAACTCTCACCTCACACCTGTTAGGATGGTCATCATCAAGAAGACAGACGGAGGTGTTGGCGAGAGTGGGGAGAAAACGGACTCTCTTGTATCCTGCAATGACATAGAATTCTTAATTTAAAGGGAGGAAAGAAGCTTAAAGGCACTGGGTGTAGCAGCCCTGCTTTACAGAAGGGAAAACTGAGGCGCTCATGGGTTACAGTGTTTGTGGAAATTCCCTCTCCCGACGTAGTAGCTCCTCATCAGGCTCTTTGCTCACGTCATGTCGCGACTCAGACTGACCTTCTTTGAGGACCTGAGAAGACTTCATCTTGTATAGGATCATGACACATGATCCTGACCTTCTAGAAATGATTGGACAGGACAGTTCATTGCACAGAGGTTTCAGATCTTTTCTCCTCTTTCACAGTCTGTCTTTGCAAAGTCCTGTGCCCCAAAAGGTCTAGGCTAGGATTAAGTTCTGCGTTGGGAAAGACTGAAGGCAAATGGAGAAGGAGGCAGCAGAGGATGAGATGGTTAGACAGCATCACCGACTCAATGAACAGGAATTTGCACAAACTTCAGGAGATAGTGGAGGACAGAGGAGCCTGGCGTGCTATAGTCCATGAAGTCCCAAAGAGTGGAACACGACTTAGCAACTGATCAACAATAATAGGATTAGGTTTTGCACCACGTTATTGCTGCGACGCTGCAGTTAATAGCAGAAAAGCCCTTTTCCGGCTTATTGAAGTAGGGATGTTGATTTAGCTAGTACATTACAGAAACCAGGAAACTCTGCTTACCATTTCTGGCCATTGTCATCCACTGGGTAGTCTCAGCACGATCCAAAGCCTAGAAGTAGGTGTCTGTTTCCATAGTGACTAAAGGAACTATTCAAGCCACTCTGCTCAATCATGCCTTTTTTAAATTTTGTTTTTAATTGGAAGATAATTTACAATATTGTGATGGCTTCTGCTATACATCAGCATGATTCAGCCACCTAGGTATACAGCCATCCTCTCTCTCTTAAGCTTCCCTTACACCTACCTCCCCACCCCACTCTTCTAGATATTTTTATACAACAGAAGTATTGTTAGAACTTGCTAGACACTTAAAATGGAAGAAAGGCTCTGAGCTTGTACTAGAAAGTGGATTTTTGGGTTCAAGGAGAAATTAAAAATTAAAAACAGTAGAAGATATCTTTCCCTCTAACTTCATTTTTTTTCTGCTGCTCCCCCTTTTCTCTGAAAATCCCTTTGGACTACTTAGAAAAGCAGAACCTCAAAAGTGAACGATCTGAATGTTCCTTGAACCAGTGGGTGGGTGACAGTCATGAGAAAGCCCTTAAAAAAGAAAAGCACCACTTCCTCCCTTCTGTCTCGGAGATTGAATCTTTGAATCCAAGGGGAAGTAAGTTAATTCTCCCCCCCCTCTTTTTTTTTTTTCCTTAGATGGGGACTTCCCTGTGTGCCTACATGTATGCGTGTGTGTGAGGTTATCTTTTTAAAGCATTATTTTAAATTATATCTTTAAAAATGTGGACACTTAGCACCAGTATCTGCATGCAGTAACATTTACCAGGTGGTTTGGTTCCCTTGGTCACTTGAGGGGACTGATATTGATACCTCATTGAACTCAGGATGTGCATATTCTGATTGTCCAACATTACAGAACTATTTTGTTTTTCTTTTACTGTATAGCTACTTTAAACTTTATCTCAGCAGTACTGATTTTAGTTGAAACTTTTCATTGTTCTTGAAGGAATTCACTACATTTCCAACAGATTTGGAAGCAAAATAAATCAACTCCAGAGCATATATAATTCTATATCCTGCCTAAAATATACCTCCATAACCTGACACTTTAATGAATAATATATTGATATATTTTGTGTCGGCTTTCTATACATTTATTCTCTGTATGTAGATTGACACAATTGATTGGTTTCATCATAGTCATGAGCCATAACTCAGTTATTCTTTGAGTAATGCACATTTTGGCTGATAGTTTGAATGTTTTCAAAAACATGGCATCAAGTTTTTCACATTATAAACTATACAATATTAACCAAATTGGTTAACCTAGTAATGAACACTTTTATTAGATAATTGCTTATTTATATATAAATCGCAATAGTACTCTGTCAAAGCAATTTTTCATTTTTTAGACAAAACATTCTGGTAGTAAAGAGGAATATGTTAAATTTGGTTTTTACTCTTAAAAGTTGGTTATAATAATGGAAAACATCTTAATGCTAATAGTTGAGCCAGAATTTTGACATTCTTGAAAGTAGATCTTTAAAATAAGAATGAAATCAGTGTTGACTGAAACTGCCAGATTCGTTTCTACTGATCAGCCTTTATAAACCCACTACCACCACCACAAGAGGCAAGAGGGGCTCTGGACCCACGAAGCTACGAGTCCCAACAGAGGCTGGTCTGCCCCAGAGAACGAATGTCCTTATTTCTGAGGGACAGTGGAGCTTCTGCCTTTCAACCCCTGTGTCCACAGGATAGTCCAGAGAGGGGGTCTTTTCCAGATTAACACAATTGCTGTATTTAGGGCAGCCATGGCTCTGTTACTGGAGAAGTTTTCATGGATGAGTTGAGTTTCAAGGAAGGCTGTTATAAATGGTCAAGATTTATTGTGCAGATCACAAGACAGACTTGTGCTCACGGGAGCAGGGCAACAGCATTAGCAAGGGTACAGGTCAAGGTCAGGAATATGACATGTGCAGCAGTCAGTAAGGAGACTAGATTGATTGGGACAAAATGTGCTTGTCTTTGATGAGTGGAGGATTAGATGAGAAAGGTGAGTGAGGGTCAGGTGGTGAGGCTCCTGAATACAGGGTAAGGAATTTGGATGTTATCCTCCAGATGAGAAATCACTCTAGGCATTTGTCCAGATTCATCCCGTGATCAGCAATAGCTTATTTTAGGTAGATTAACCCAGGGTTATGCAGCATAGGATAAAAGGAATAAGGGAAGATTGAAGACAAGGAGACAGATTTACAGGCTCCTAAATATAGTCCTTGGTTTTCAGCTTCTGCCGAAGACCTGAGTAATGAAGATGAAAAGGAAGAGCTGATATGACAGTGTTTCTTTTAATTACAGCAAATGTTATCATTTTTACCTGATCTCCAGAAAGAATCCATACTTATTATAGAAAATGCTTAAAATACACAGTTATAAGGAAGAAAATGAAAATCACCTGTTCTCATTAAAATTGTATATGAATACTCTTGACATTTTAGGCATTTTTAATTTTTTGTTTTGTTTCAAAGTATGTGAGTTGAAATCATGGTAAAATAAGGCTAAGTTTAAAGAGCTTGGATTACTTATCATTTACTACATTTTAGACATTTATTTCTTAGTAAAAAATTCTAGAGGACTGCATTTTTATTGCAGTATACTTGATTTACAATGTTATGTCAGTGTCTAATATATAGTAAAGTGAATTATATATATATGTATATGTATACATACACATATATGTATATATTGATAGATAGTCTTTTCTGTTATGGCTTATTGCAGGATATTGAGTAGTTTCCTGTGCTATATTGTGTGTGTGTGTGTGTGTGTGTGTGTGTGTTAGTCGATCAGTCATGCCCGACTCTTTGCGACCCCATTGGCCGCAGTCCACCAGGCTCCTCTGTCCATGAGATTTTTCAGGCAAGAATACTGGAGTGCGTTGCCATTTCCTTCTCCAGGGGATCTTCCCAACCCAGGGATCGAACCCAGGTCTCCTGCACTGCAGGCAGATTCTTTACCAACTGTAGGTCCTTATTATTTATCTAGTTTATATATAACAACATGTATCTATTAATCCTAAACTCCTAATTTATCCTGCATCCTCTTTGGTAACTATAAGTTTGTTTGCTGTGTCTGTAAATCTATTTCTGTTTTATAAATACATTCATTTGTATCAATTGTTAGATTCTCTGTATGAATGATGTCATATGGCATTCAACTTCTCTGTCTGACTTATTTCACTTAGTATGACAGCCTCTGGGTCCATCCATGTTGCTGCAGAGAACAATATTTTGTTCTTTTCATGGCTGAGTAATATTCCACTGTATACGTGTACCACATCTTTTTAATCCATTCATCTATTGATGGACACTTAGATTGCTTCCGTATCTTACTGCTGCTGCTGCTAAGTCACTTCAGTCGTGTCTGACTCTGCGTGACCCATAGACGGCTGCTCACCAGGCTCCCCTGCCCCTGGGGTTAGAGGACCTCATTTTTAGTGTCTGTCCCACTATTTCAAATTATGAGTGCAAGGTTATTAGCTATTCCACTATCATAAGTCTAGATTGTTACCAACTTTTTGTTATTATGAATTTTACTGTAATAAACATCAGTCAATGTAACTGCTTTATTTCATATTATTCCTTTTTCTTCCTCTGTAAGTAAATAAATAAATTTTAAAGGTGAGGTGGAGCATTTGTTCCTGTATTTATTTTGTCTATTTTGATTTCAGTTCTGGTCTACCACATCTCACCCTTAGTCCACTTTAAAAACTAGGGAAGGGGATATTACTTTTGAATGTTACCTGAAATTTTTGCCTTATTTTGATGCTTGTCATTTAAAATGGTGTATTTTATTTATTTTTTTATATTTTATTTTATTTTATTTTTTACTTTACTATACTGTATTGGTTTTGCCATACATTGACATGAATCTGCCAAGGGTGTATATGAGTTCCCAATCCTGAACCCCCCTCCCACCACCCTCCCCATATCATCTCTCGGTCATTCTATTGCACCAGCCTCAAGCATCTTGTATCCTGTATCGAACCTAGACTGGTGATTCATTTCTTACATGATAGTATACATGGTTCAGTGCCATTCTCCCAAATCATCCCACCCTCTCCCTCTCCCACAGAATCTAAAAGTCTGTTCTATACATCTGTGTCTCTTTNATTGCTTTGGCTATTTGAGGTTTTTTTGTTTCCATACAAATTGTGAAATTATTTGTTCTAGCTCTGTGAAAAATACCGCTGGTAGCTTGATAGAGATTGCATTGAATCTGTAGATTGCTTTGGGTAGTATAATAATTTTCACTATATTGATTCTTCTGATCCATGAACGTGGTATATTTCTCCATCTATTGGTGTCCTCTTTGATTTCTTTAACTAGTGTTTTATAGTTTTCTATATATAGGCCTTATTTTCTTTAGGTACATATATTCCTATTTTAATCCATTGTTCTATACCCGAGCATTTTAGGTTGTTTTCATTTGCTCCTTTTCAGCACTGATGAATTGATATTCCTGCACACATAATTCATGTGCACAAATAAAAGGCTATAACCTCAAAAGTGAATTACAGGGACGTGGGATGTATCCATCTTCAACTCTAGTATCCTGTGCATGTCAGTTACATCAACTACAGTGGTACCAATTAATACTCACTTCTGCAGGCAGAGCAGAGAAATTTCAATTCAGTCATATCCTTGACAATCCTTTCTTTTAAATGCTCACCAATCTCCTGTAAGTGAAATAGTATCTCTTTTGTGTATATGATGTCTAGTGGCCATTCAAACTTCTTGTCTGGAATTTGCCCATTTTCTATTGAGTTTGTTTTATTTCTCTGTCTTGGGACAGGCATGTGGTTTGCCAAGGTATTCTCCCAGTGTCTGTATTTTAACTCTGCTTCTTTAAAAATTTTAGGCAAATTTATCAAAGTTCTCTTTTATGGTTTGGATGTTTCCTATCTTGTTAACAAGTTCTTCTCCAATGTCAAAGGTGTTTCACTTACAATTTATTCATATTCTTCATGGATCAGTCACTTTATATTAAAGTTTTAATTCCTCTGACAATCATTAATAAACCCACTGAGTGAGTTCCAAGAATGAGGAAGATGAAAAGTGGAAAACAAAGGAAAAAAGTGATAAACTCTTTCAAGGCTTCCATTGTTAAATCCATAACTGGACCACAAAGGCATCATCTGTTTTGTGTAACAGCAGGTACCCACACCCACCATGGTCTGTGTTAACAAAAGTGGATGTCTTCCCCATTGAAAATCTTCCACAGAAACTCCGTCCAAGTTCATCTACATGAAGTCTTTGCAAAGTATCAATTATTACTGGTCATTGAGGTTGAATAAAATTTCACTTCCCTGTGTTTTCAGCCATAATCTCACTACCTAATCCTGTGCCTGAGTCCAGAAGGCACACATTGTCATTTTGAAAACAGAGTCCACCTAACACTGGCTTCATTTTGCTTTCAGCAGCTCACAGAAACTGTGAGTCCGTCCTCGCTGCCCACCTCAGCCTTGCCACTGGACCTCCTGAATAATGCCGTCACTGCCTTTAGCACCTTGGAAGACCTCATTCGGTATCTTGAACCAGACAGATGGCAATTAGACTTAGAAGATCTCTACAGGCCCACTTCTTTGCAACTGCTGGGCAAGAATTTCGTGTTTGGAAGAAAATCCAGAGGTAAGCTTTCTCTTCAGGTTAGAACCTCATCTAATTTTCTTAGCAGCTCATATTTCAGATTCTTCTGGCATACCATCTAATGAGTAGAGTTTAAAATTCTTCCTTGATAAAGTTAAATGCTCCATTTTCTTAATATTTGAGCATATTTGCATATTAAATGAAAAGGCACATAAAAGGAGGCTCTTCTGACTGCGTATGGGAGATTTAAAGAGATGCTTTTGCTGAAAATGCCTGTTATTTCTTTAATTCAAAAATATCATGTTGATGAAGTCCTCTGTTACATTTCACAGGAATTGTTGCTTATTCAAACAATATTTGGTGTATATTAAATTAGAGATTCAGCAGAAATTATCATAGCTGCTGAGCCATGTTTGGGGCTAGAAAAGGGGAAAGCTCTATTAAAATCTTTGTCTAGCATGTCTCCTGAATCAGAATTATATCCATTTCCATTTCCTAAGCCAAGAAACTTTTCTAAATACTATGAAAAATAACCATGGCTCCCCAGAAAACAGACCTAGTAGTTTCTAAGACAGGAATCGCTGTAAGAAAATAATGCTCTAAAAGAACTCACACCATGATGTTCTTTCTCTGTATAAATATGTTTGAAATGACCACTTTTGAATCTATGAGCGTATCTCCTTCCAAGAGTGAAAGTGTTGATAATTAAACTTAATTCCACATAGTCAAGAAGTTAGAAATAATGGTAACAGAATTTGCTCTAAGGTCTGCTAACTTTCCTAGTAACCTAACATTGGAAAGCCTCCTTGTCAGACACAAATGAAAATGCAACTGGCTAATTATAATACCCTCCGAAAATCTGTTTCAGTCTGTCAGATACTTTAAAAGCTACCTAGGGTCTTTTACAAATGGAAGAACAGTCCGTAGAATGTCTATAGAAAGCAGAATATTTAGTTAATTTGAGCAACTCACAGGGGCAGATTGCATCAGACGTGTTCAGAAAGAAACCCTATTCCCACCCTTTCCTCCTTAGAGCTACAGCCCTTCTGATCAAGAGCTTCCGTCTCAGCAGATCTGTTGAGACTCGCCCAGCATGGTATTCTGCTGGGCCAGCAGCCCCGGTTTCCTCTCAGCAGTATTGGAAATCTTGTCCAGAGGCAGCCGAATCTTGTCTAGATCCTGAAAGCTGTTACATATTTACAAGATATGATCGTGATGAATAACTCACCAACAGCACTTCCCTTCCCTCCTGCTCAAGAACGGGAAGATGGAGATTTGTGAGGCTGGCTGCAACGCCCCTGAATACAGCCTTTGTTAGCAAATTTGGAGTAGATTATCCAGTGGATCTGTAAGAAGCAGACGGAGTCAGCTGGGTTCTGAGCTCAGATCAAGTTTTTTGACAGCTGTTCTTGGGATGGGAACCTGCAAATCTCCCCTCCAGCCATGCCCATGTGCCTGTAGCTCTCCATGTGGTGCTCAGTGATGATTTGGCCAGAGGCTAGGGTGTATTTAAAAGACCCAGCATTGAACCAGATCTTTCAAATATTCATTTAACACTTTCCAAATTGAAGCCCTTTGCAGTTTGCCAAATCTATTAACTTTTTAAGCATACAGTAAGTGTGAGAAAAGCAGTGTATATTTTTGGAACTTTACATAAACTAAAATGCAGGTGTGGGATAACATCTATGTAGACAAAACCAACTCCCCTCCCCAGAGTCTCTCTACAAAGGAACGAGGAGTAAAACGTTTAAAAGCTTCTAATTAGACATCGAAAGAGATTTTCCATAGAATAAACATATCACAGTGTTACCACATTCGTCTTAGAAAGACCACCCTCAGATTGCAATACAGTCATAGAATTTCCCTGAGCTGAATGCCTTAAAAGAATGAACATGGACCAAGTAAAATGTGATCATGGTTTTTTTCTTTTTCTTTTTCTTAACCAGTGTTCTCCTTTTCAATAAAACTTGCAATATTTATGAATCTGAACAAGAAAATAGGTATTAGAAAAGCAGTGTTCATTGATGACAAGCTTCACATCTTCATTCTTTAGAAAGACAAGCTAATGTATGCATCATCTTAGTAATCACAAAAAGAAAATAAAGCATCTGAAGGCTAAGTTTACTTTACAAATATTTTGTAGAGGGAAACTTCATAATAGTAAAGTTATACAAAAGTGTGTGTTGATGCATGATCTTTCTCTGTTTTTCTTCCCTTTTTTTGCTTAGGTATTCTACACAATATTTGATGAATTCATGACACCAATTATAGTCACATGACTTATTTTAATGAAGCTTAGATGAGTTTGAAGTCCTAGCAGTAGGAAGCATACATTTAAAATAACATATGCTAAATTTAAAGTCCTTATTTAGCCCAAAGTAGACTGCATTCATGTCTTTCCATTTCTTTATTTTCCCTTTCATCCTCCAATTCAGTGTATTCATTCATATCTTCCTACTACAGAAAAGAAAAACTCATTTTTTTTTAAGTCAGGCTTAACTAGTACTTAAAAAGGGCTTTTGACTTTTGTGTCAAACATGATAGATGAGTGGAAGCTAAGTTGAAAGTCTGTTTAAATTTTCACATTGTAGCAGGTATCATAACTTGGTTCACTTGGGAAATCCATCTAACCTTTTATTGTGGTTAAGTAAACATTTTAAAGGGAACATATACAGTCTCATTTTCTAGTCGCATGAAGTAGTATGTTTAAAACTCTTTGAGGTAGATGAATATCCTTTGAAAGCTAAGAGCTTCATTCACATTCTAAAGAAGTATAAATCTTAAATAAGCATTAAAAACTTTGGCAACTGGCTTTTGTATCTGTGTGTCTGTTTTAGGTTTTCTCGCTTCTTGCCTAGATATTAACTTCTAGAGAAAAGATTCAAAGACGCTCCTATACAGCATTGACAGTTAAAGAGCAGTGTGTACATAGACTGTTAGTCCAGCAAAAGGAAATCAGATAAAACAGGTGACATCACTTAACCTAATTATCTCATTAATTTTATTAGAACTAAGTTGGTCTTTAATAGCACTTAAAAGAATGAATTCATTTCCTCTCAAATATTTAAAAGTTTTACTTACACAGGATCATTTTTCAGATGAAAGGGAAAACTTTAGATACTCAAATAAAACAATAATTTTTCTGTTGAATTGAAAAAAATAATTTTTAGCTGAATGAGGCTGAAATGAACCTTTTAAATTACCATTTCCTTGGTGTTTCCCTGTTCTTGACCAATTTTAGTCAAATTGTATAGTTTACATGTATTTATAATTTACAGCTGCCTATACAGAATCTCGTATGTGTTTCTTAAAAATACTTACCTTGACTTATTTTGACATTTTAGAAAAACTTGACCACATACACAAGTAAAACATAGCTAAAGAAAGCAAGCATTTGATTCTTACTTACCTTGTCATTTTTAAAATATTTTCAAATATTAGTCAGTTAATTTTTACAACTGGATTATTATTATCCAAAGTTAACTTTGGCCAGAAAATATTATTTATGATGTTGTGAGTATTAGTGAAAGTATATTTAACATAGCTCTTATATTTTAGATAATGTTCCTAAATTTTAATAACATAAATGCTAAAAAGCAAAATGGCTGCCTGGAGAGGCCTTACAAATAGCTGTGGAAAGAAGAGAAGCGAAAAGCAAAGGAGAAAAGGAAAGATATACCCATTTGAATGCAGAATTCCAAAGAATAGCAAGGAGAGATAGGAAAGCCTTCCTCAGTGATCAGTGCAAAGAAATAGAGGAAAACAACAGAATAAGAAAGACTAGAGATCTCTTCAAGAAAATTAGAGATACCAAGGGAACATTTCACGCAAAGATGGGCCCAATAAAGGACAGAAATGGTATGGACCTAACAGAAGCAGAAGATATTAAGAAGAGGTGGCAAGAATACACAGAAGAACTGTACAAAAAACATCTTCATGACCCAGATAACCATGGTGGTGTGATCACTCACCAAGAGCCAAATATCCTGGAATGCAAACTCAAGTGGGCCTTAGGAAGAATCACTATGAACAAAGCTAGCGGAGCTGATGGAATTCCAGTTGAGCTATTTCAAATCCTAAAAGATGATGCTGTGAAAGTGCTGCACTCAATATGCCAGCAAATTTGGAAAACTCAGCAGTGGCCACAGGACTGCAAAAGGTCAGTTTTCATTCCAATCCCAAAGAAAGGCAATGCCAATGAATGCTCAAACAACTACCAAACAATTGCACTCATCTCACACGCTAGTAAAGTAATGCTCAAAATTCTCCAAGCCAGGCTTCAGCAATACGTCAACCGTGAACTTCCAGATGTTCAAGCTGGTTTTAGAAAAGGCAGAGGAACCAGAGATCAAATTGCCAACATCCGTTGGATCATGGAAAAAGCAAGAGATTTCCAGAAAAACATCTATTTCTGCTTT
>SJYA01002282.1:79672-93573 GCA_006410615.1 Neotragus moschatus | reverse complement strand
AATACCAGACCACCTGACCTGCCTCTTGAGAAACCTGTATGCAGGTCAGGAAGCAGCAGTTAGAACTGGACGTGGAACAACAGACTGGTTCCAAATAGGAAAAGGAGTACGTCAAGGCTATATAATGTCACCCTGCTTATTTAAATTCTATGCAGAGTACATCATGAGAAATGCTGGGCTGGAAGAAGCACAAGCTGGAATCAAGATTGCTGAGAGAAGTATCAATAACCTCAGATGTGCAGATGACACCACCCTTATGACAAAAAGTGAAGAGGAATTAAAAAGCCTCTTGATGAAAGTGAAAGAGGAGAGTGAAAAAGTTGGCTTAAAGCTCAACATTCAGAAAACTGAGATCATGGCATCTGGTCCCATCACTTTATGGCAAATAGATGGGGAAACAGTGAAAACAGTGGCTGACTTTATGGGGCTCCAAAATCACTGCAGATGGTGATTGCATCCATGAAATTAAAAGATGCTTACTCCTTGGAAGGAAAGTCAAGACCAACCTAGATAGCATATTCAAAAGCAGAGACATTACTTCTTCAACAAAGATCCGTCCGGTCAAGGTTATGGTTTTTCCAGTAGTCATGTATGGATGTGAGAGTTGGACTATAAAGAAAGTTGAACACCAAAAAATTGATGCTTTTGAACTGTGGTGTTGGAGAAGACTCTTGAGGGTTCCTTGGACTGCAAAGAGATCAAACCAGTCCATCCTAAAGGAAATCAGTCCTGGGTGTTCTTTGGAAGGACTGATGTTGAGGGTGAAGCTCCAGTATATAGACCACCTGATGCGAAGAGGTGACTCATTTGAAATGACCCTGATGTTGGGAAAGATTGAAGGCAGGAGGAAAAGGGGACGACAAAGATGAGATGGTTAGATGGCATCGCCGACTCAGTGGACATGAGTTTGGGCAAACTGCGGGAGTTGGTGATGGGTAGGGAGGCCTGGCTTGCTGCAGTTCATGGTGTTGCAAAGAGTCAGATACGACTAAGTGACTCAACTGAACTGAACTGGTGAAAAAATTCTGATGGATTATATATTATTTAAAACTTCAATTTTATTAGAATTGCCTTTATTTTAATATTTCTAGGGGAAAAGGCAGAGCCTTAAATCAGAAATTAAGATCATTTTGAAATGCTTATCCTAGTAATTATCAACTACTTCATATTTTATATATAAGTTCATACTAAACATGATGTTATTTTGATATAATTTAACTGAGGCAATGTCATCTTGTAGTTAAAAGCAATAGTTCTTTGAGAATTTACTGCAACAATTAATCAAAGGATATTTTTTTCTTCATAAATAGATATTCTGAAGAATAAATAAAGCACAACATAGTTAACCAAGTTACTAAAAGAATAGAGACAATGGTTGTAAATTAGACATTATTTCCATCCATTAAAAGGAGACTACAAATCTGAAGGAATCTAGTTAAACTAAATTTCCAAGTCCATAAACTAATCAACACGCCAGAAGCAATGCTTTGCAACAAGTCCTGCTCTTTTAAAAGGTGTCTCCTTTTTCATTCCTGGTCCACTCAGCTATCTTCAAAAACTCATTTTCTTCATTCTTTTTCACTTTCTATAATGCATGTAAAGTTCTTCCAGCAAGTTTCTAAACTTATTCTTCATTCATTGCGTGAGCTTGTCATCCTTCTAAAACTTGAATTTATTTTTTCATCAAAGCATTCGTTTTACATTCTATTCTTCCCTCCAGCGTGTCCCGTATTTGCTTTTTTTCCAAAGGTTAGAAGATGTAGCCCCACTTTTCCTGTAAAGTTTCCTATGTTTAGCTCGTAACTGTTTCTGTTGGCTCCATCAACTCTGCACAATGCTACCTCTCAACCTTCCCTGGGTCACAAGTAAGCTCTGTTTGCCATAAAATAGAAGTCCAGCCCACAAGCTGCATCACCCTAAGACCTGGTTAAATAATTAGGGTTATTGTTAAGGTGATGGTTCATGAAATAGATTTCTGTGTGAGAAATAAAGACCTTAGTGAAGTGCATCGGGCTCAGCGCTGACCTCCTCTTGGCTCCCTGTGTGCCCGCAGTGGTGGACCTGAACCTGCTCAAGGAGGAGGTGCGGCTCTATAGCTGCACGCCCCGCAACTTCTCCGTGTCGGTCCGGGAGGAGCTGAAGAGGACCGACACCATCTTCTGGCCTGGCTGCCTCCTGGTGAAGCGCTGTGGCGGGAACTGCGCGTGCTGCCTGCACTCCTGCAGCGAGTGTCAGTGTGTCCCCAGCAAGATCACCAAGAAGTATCACGAGGTACGGACGTCCTTGCCTTTCCTGGTCTTTCAAGTTGGGGGTTGTGTCCCAGAATATCATAAAGCGGTGCATCGGAGAAGGCTTCTTCTAAAGGAGAGGTCATCTTCAGGGAAAACAAACAAAACCAAACCAAGGTTTACAGAGGAGTTCCTGGTTTTATTTATTACTTTTAAAAATTAGAACCTTGAACTCAGAAAGCCAGACGTGAAGGATTTGGACAGCTGGTCCTCCAAATGGACAATCACGGGTGATCAGGGGACTTTCTCCTCATAGAAAAGACACAATATGTTCTTCTGGATGGGGGAAAATGGATGAAATTTTCACCTTTTCAAAATATCAAGGGAAAGTATTTAAAAGACAAGCTTGGAGGTAAATTATGGTCTATTTTGGAGAAGAGAGATCTTTGATGTTTATTATTCCATTTGGGACAGTGCTAACACATAAATCCTAAGAACATATTCATAATTATACTTCCTACTATTCATCTTTTATATTGTGTCTTCCTATTATTCATGTGGCCCCCAATAGTATGTTAAACCTTCATGGATTCTTCATTCTTCTATATCTTTATCCTATGTAATTAAGGAAAATACAATACAAATTAAGGAAAATACAATAGGAAATATTAGTCATTTTTGATTTTCAAAGCCTTGGTAATGTTAGAGCTTAAACATTTAAAATTCTTATTAATTATCCCCAGTTATACCCCCTGCCACCCTCTCTAGCAGCACATAGCTTTCACACATCAGGAAGCAATCCCTTTTTGATGGCTCAACTTCAGTCTTTACAACACGTGTTTTACAAACTTTTTTACAAAACCAAACCAAAGTCTGCCTCCTAACTTCATTTCAGTATGGCTTCATTTGTTTTTATTTTTTCTGCTAAATAAGAGAATGGCACAAAATAAATATCTACGTAATTAATGAAATGATTTTTCTTATATATGAAGACACCAGCAGAACCCACATCAGTTGGGTAACCTGAATATGTCATGTCATAAACTGCACTCATGTGAGAGGGCTGCCCAGCTCCTCCCTGGTATTGTGTTGGCAGTTGACTAAATGGTGGGAAAAAAAGCACTGAATTACAGAATAGAAGGTCCCTGTTTCTACCCTAGGTCTATTATTAACTTGCTGTAACTATCATCAGGACACTTAGCCTACATAAACTAGGATCAATTTTGCCTAATGGTTTTATTCTCTGACAGTTATTAGATGACAGTTTTTAGAAGATAGCATCCAAAACTGGCAGTCTGGAAAATAAGTAGGACTGCTTGCTCTCATATTCCTCATGCATCTAGAGACTCTTGTGCTAGAAACACCCTCCATTCGTGTTTCAGGAGGAACCCCAGTCCCACTCTGCCCAGGGGATAGCTTTGTTGCTACTCTGAGAACTGGGAATTTAGTTGAGAAAAAAAACCCTTCACATGGCAAACTGAACTAAACTTGAGTTGCTTGCCCTCCGGAGCAGTAAAGTCAGTCTTTTGACCCAGCTTGTAGTGCAGGAAATACAATGTTTATTATAGGTGCCAAACAAGGAGTCCAGGTCGTTATCGTTTAAAAGGCTTGAACACCTGAAGGCCTTCAGGAAGAGGTTTTTAAAGACGCGGTAAGGGAAATGCTTTCAGCTCATGAACTTTCTTCAGATTGGTTGGTGGTAAGGTCATCAGAAGTCAACATCATTAACCTTCTGGTTCCAACTGGTCTAGAGTCTATATGCTTGTGCTTGTGGGAAGCATATAGTTAAGTTCTTTCTCCTGGTGTCTGGAAAACAGCTCAAAGGATATGGCTCAGGATACTATCTATAGCCCTTGAGGAAGAACTCTAAAGGTCCTTGACTTTGTTTAATGACTAAACTATTATTATTTTGTTTTACTTGACTGTTTTCCTTTCTGCGTTTTCTCACTTCTCCTATTAAATTTATTCTTTGAATGGTTTTTCTACAGATAAAAGACAAAATGAGGACAGGGAGTGGGGGAATGGCCCACAGGGTCCTGTTCTAAAACATGTTAAAGTCAAAATGCCGCAATGGTAGGCTGATATTAGAGTTGATTGGTATAACATAAAAGGATGTGATTAAAGTAGGAGATAAACTGGAGTGACTTTTTCCCCACCTAAAATTATTCAATTTTGAACTTTCTAAAGCAAGTACTTACTAAGGAAATTGTATTTGGGGACATGATTTAGCCGACAAGTCTTGGGTTTATGACCCAACTTGTGAAGAGCTATAAAAGCCAGAGGAGTCTTGTGAGCTTTTCTAAACAAGCTTATCAGATGCTGAGTCCATGTCAGGCTTTGGGGCTGCAGAATCAGTCCTCAGATCAAGAGGATCCTCCTCCATCCTATACTTGTAAATTTCTTTTCAAATACCATTAGTTTCAGAGTTATCCAGAAAGTTGCCACAGAGTGTGCAATATCTGTTTTAAAGTCTCAGGTAAAATTCTTCTCTGGGGAAAGGCCATGGGCAGAGCTTCTGCTCTACTGCTCTTCAGAAGGGCATTGATTTATCCTCTCCAGGCTTCAGGTGGGGTTGATTGTGTGTGCTACCTATATGTCCACACTTACAACTGTGCCTGTTTATCTAGTTGTAAGATCATGGAGTACATTTCCCACAAATATCTCTAATGTATATGTGCACAGATATAATTATATGGTTCCCTAGTCCTATTTCTACAGATGTGGCCCACCTAATCCTGTCTTAATTTTTTCAATGTTTTGTTGGAATTATAAAATTTTCATTGATACTGTTTTTTTTTTAGCAATCAAATTAGCCTATGAAAAAAGATTATTTGTTTGGTGTAATTCATCATTCCTGAGCCCTCAGTTTTTTTCAGCCTTATACTTTGTATGTTCTGAGGCTAGTAAATTTAGTATTACTTCTAAATAAATGAACTTTTTCAAAAACGTAACTTATTTCTAAAATCATTGTTATTGAATGCCATTAATCAAGATCTAGAGACTTATTTAAAGTGAAGGCTTTCATTCTTCTTGATGATCCTTGGTCTAGTTTTCCGTTCAAAGATTATTCTACTTCATGGACAAAGTAGAAGCAAAGACAGACCTTAGAAGTTTTACTTTTTCTCCCTTTCATTCAGCTCTTTTATGCAGCTTGCCTACAGATTAAGCTGAGTATATCTATTTGTGTCACTACAAATATAACTGAATAAGTCCCTCTTTTGACTTCCTTTAACATTTTCATTGGGTTTTCACAAACTTAAAAATATCATAAAATGTAAGATGTTATCTTTTGACAAAATATTATCAAATTAGATTTTTATTGCTTTTGTATCTAAAATCAGATATTCTTTATTTGAAGCTATTTTAGCCAAAAACAAACAAAAAAATGTTTCCTTAATTTCCCTGTCTCCAATAAACAAATTTTTCAGAAAAGCAAGACAGGGGTTCTTTATGTCTGTGTAAACCTAGATGCTACAACTTTCTTGAATCGCTTTTAGTTTCCTGTCAGTCCCAGCATAACTGTAGTTCATCCTCCCGCATGTGTGCAGCTTTAAAGATGATTCTGTTAGAGAACTGTTATTGCTTTGTATTTGTTTCTCCCAAATTGAGAACTAAGAATAAAGATCCCATTACAATGCAGGGCTCAAGTGCAAGGAATCCAAGGCTGTGTGACTTGGAGCTAATTGCTTAATCCCTGGCCCCTCAATTTCTTCATCTGTGACGTGAGCTGTAAGCCTTCATTCCTCCTTATGAAGACTCAAGGAGCTGATGCTTACAAATACCTAGAATGAGGCTTGGCACATTTCAAGCCCTGCATATATACTGGCGATTGTCTCACTCAGCTTTCTCTGGTGACTCAGACGGTAAAGAATCCGCCTGCAATGCAGGCAAGCCAGGTTTAATCCCTGGGTCAGGAAGATCTCCTGCAGAAGGGAATGGCTACCTATTCCAGTATTCTTGTCTGGAGAACCCATGGAGAGTGGAGCTTGTTGGGCTACAGTCTGTGGGTTTGAGAAGAGTTGGGTGCAACTGAGTGACTAACACTTTTACTCAGCTTTATTTCTGTCCCCTCTACCTTGTCCAGCCTTATTCTTTCATTGTGGCAAATAATCAATTNTTATGACCCAACTTGTGAAGAGCTATAAAAGCCAGAGGAGTCTTGTGAGCTTTTCTAAACAAGCTTATCAGATGCTGAGTCCATGTCAGGCTTTGGGGCTGCAGAATCAGTCCTCAGATCAAGAGGATCCTCCTCCATCCTATACTTGTAAATTTCTTTTCAAATACCATTAGTTTCAGAGTTATCCAGAAAGTTGCCACAGAGTGTGCAATATCTGTTTTAAAGTCTCAGGTAAAATTCTTCTCTGGGGAAAGGCCATGGGCAGAGCTTCTGCTCTACTGCTCTTCAGAAGGGCATTGATTTATCCTCTCCAGGCTTCAGGTGGGGTTGATTGTGTGTGCTACCTATATGTCCACACTT
The DNA here is from genome assembly GCA_006410615.1 of Neotragus moschatus. Taxonomy (NCBI): domain Eukaryota; kingdom Metazoa; phylum Chordata; class Mammalia; order Artiodactyla; family Bovidae; genus Neotragus; species Neotragus moschatus. Next base: position 86,868 of record SJYA01002282.1, on the reverse strand, counting down.
ACAACTGTGCCTGTTTATCTAGTTGTAAGATCATGGAGTACATTTCCCACAAATATCTCTAATGTATATGTGCACAGATATAATTATATGGTTCCCTAGTCCTATTTCTACAGATGTGGCCCACCTAATCCTGTCTTAATTTTTTCAATGTTTTGTTGGAATTATAAAATTTTCATTGATACTGTTTTTTTTTTAGCAATCAAATTAGCCTATGAAAAAAGATTATTTGTTTGGTGTAATTCATCATTCCTGAGCCCTCAGTTTTTTTCAGCCTTATACTTTGTATGTTCTGAGGCTAGTAAATTTAGTATTACTTCTAAATAAATGAACTTTTTCAAAAACGTAACTTATTTCTAAAATCATTGTTATTGAATGCCATTAATCAAGATCTAGAGACTTATTTAAAGTGAAGGCTTTCATTCTTCTTGATGATCCTTGGTCTAGTTTTCCGTTCAAAGATTATTCTACTTCATGGACAAAGTAGAAGCAAAGACAGACCTTAGAAGTTTTACTTTTTCTCCCTTTCATTCAGCTCTTTTATGCAGCTTGCCTACAGATTAAGCTGAGTATATCTATTTGTGTCACTACAAATATAACTGAATAAGTCCCTCTTTTGACTTCCTTTAACATTTTCATTGGGTTTTCACAAACTTAAAAATATCATAAAATGTAAGATGTTATCTTTTGACAAAATATTATCAAATTAGATTTTTATTGCTTTTGTATCTAAAATCAGATATTCTTTATTTGAAGCTATTTTAGCCAAAAACAAACAAAAAAATGTTTCCTTAATTTCCCTGTCTCCAATAAACAAATTTTTCAGAAAAGCAAGACAGGGGTTCTTTATGTCTGTGTAAACCTAGATGCTACAACTTTCTTGAATCGCTTTTAGTTTCCTGTCAGTCCCAGCATAACTGTAGTTCATCCTCCCGCATGTGTGCAGCTTTAAAGATGATTCTGTTAGAGAACTGTTATTGCTTTGTATTTGTTTCTCCCAAATTGAGAACTAAGAATAAAGATCCCATTACAATGCAGGGCTCAAGTGCAAGGAATCCAAGGCTGTGTGACTTGGAGCTAATTGCTTAATCCCTGGCCCCTCAATTTCAGCATCTGTGACGTGAGCTGTAAGCCTTCATTCCTCCTTATGAAGACTCAAGGAGCTGATGCTTACAAATACCTAGAATGAGGCTTGGCACATTTCAAGCCCTGCATATATACTGGCGATTGTCTCACTCAGCTTTCTCTGGTGACTCAGACGGTAAAGAATCCGCCTGCAATGCAGGCAAGCCAGGTTTAATCCCTGGGTCAGGAAGATCTCCTGCAGAAGGGAATGGCTACCTATTCCAGTATTCTTGTCTGGAGAACCCATGGAGAGTGGAGCTTGTTGGGCTACAGTCTGTGGGTTTGAGAAGAGTTGGGTGCAACTGAGTGACTAACACTTTTACTCAGCTTTATTTCTGTCCCCTCTACCTTGTCCAGCCTTATTCTTTCATTGTGGCAAATAATCAATTAGATCCAACCAGTCCATTCTAAAGGAGATTAGCCCTGGGTGTTCTTTGGAAGGAATGATGCTAAAGCTGAAACTCCAGTACTTTGGCCACCTCATGAGAAGAGTTGACTCATTGGAAAAGACTCTGATGCGGGGAGGGATTGGGGGCAGGAGGAGAAGGGGACGACTGAGGATGAGATGGCTGGATGGCATCACCGACTCGATGGATGTGAGTTTGAGTGAACTCTGGGAGTTGGTGATGGACAGGGAGGCCTGGAGTGCTGCGATTCATGGGGTCACAAAGAGTTGGACACGACTGAGCGACTGAACTAAACTGTACTGAACTTAATAATCAATAAAGATTTAATGAAGTTTTCCCAGAGATAGGATATTTTCTTTCTGTCAAAAACATTTGTAAGATATTCTGACAAACATATCGCTCCTTTCCCCTATTCTTAGTCACCCTAATGGGCTTTCCTCTTGTTTATATCTTCATACATCTGGTTTCATTTTTCATAACACATAGTCTTTTCTCGTGTAGATCTGTTTTGGGGGGAGGGAAATAGTCATATCACTCAATTGCCTTACTCTAGTAATGTGTCCCATCACCCAAGGCTCTGTGCGACCCGGAACTGGGGACATCAGTACACGTGCATTGTTCCTGGATGGGTCTTTCTGGCCTGATCTGTTCTCTCCGCAGTCTCTAGTTTTAACATTTCCTTGCATGATTTCTTCACACTGTCAAAACTGTAGTTTGAGTCTCTTCCTCAACACCTTTGTGAGATATGCCTCTACGTCATTTCTTTTCCTATCTCATAAGCCCTGTGCTAAAGACCAGTAACCCTTTTTAATGTTATCTGGGACCAGCTAGTCATTTTCCAAGTCTCTCCGTGTAACGTAGACTGTCAGAACTGTATATGGGGGTCTTACTAACCCTTGGCAGTCATGATCATTCTTTCCCCTGCCAACTGGGAGAATGTATATAAGTGGATGTAGGAATTAAAGACATTGCCAATATTGCAATGTATCAATCTACTTGACCTGATTCCAGAAGCCATTTGTCAAGAGAGATGATAAGGCATAGTGCCAGCATCTTACGAGTAGTTGGTTTTCATGCCACCTTGTGTTGGTCAAAAGCAGGAGGTCAATACCATATACTGTATTCATTTCACTGGATTAAGTTTCACAGGAAAATAATAGTCTGAATAATTTTCACTCTAGAATTGTAAATGCCATAGAAAATCTACTTTAAAAGTTTACTATTTCTCATAGCTATCATAAGACTTTGTGGTTTATCTCTCTAGGAAAAAAGTTAATAAATAAGTAGAGTATATGACTAGTAACATTCTGGGTCTTGGTGAAATTATTATCTATCATTGTGATCATTCCCATTAGGCAAAAGTACAGATAGTGACTGTGTCACTCATTCTCTCTAAGCTTCTGTTCACTCGTGTAAAATAGGGCTAATAATTATAATTACTTCATAGAATTCTAGTGAGTTAAAGTATGTAAAAACTATTAGATCACCTGGTACTCAATAAGCATTCAAAAAATGTCAGCTAATTAACCTTTGATATGACCAGATACTCCAAAGGGAGGACGATTCTTTGTTTTTCATTTTTAAATATTTAAGCAAAACAGTCATAAAACCAGTTGTTGTTTAGTTACTAAGTCATAAAACCAGTTGTGTTGTTGTTTAGTTGCTAAGTCATGTCCAGCTCTTTGCGACCCCATGAACTGTAACCTGCCAGGCTCCTCTGTCCATGGGATTATCCAGGCAAGAATACTGGAGAGGGTTGCCATTTCCTTCTCCAGGGGATCTTCCCAGACCCGAGTCTCCTGCATTGGCAGGTAGGTTCTTTACCACTGAGCAACCTGGGAAGCCCCTGTAAAACCTGATTTGTGCCATTTTGGATTAATGAATATTTCCAGAATGGTATCTTTCAGAAGTTGCTCTGCAAAGTTATCTGTGTCAGACTCAAGAGAGCAAACTACACAACTTCACATCATTCTGTGCTTTGCTCATAAGCCAAAGCCACATAATTTCTAAAACTTTGTATCATTTCTGTTACAAGACCTAAAATGTAATCTACATTGAGTAGTTAGTTCTTATCAAATATGTCAGAGAATCACGTATAGAATACATAGCTGTATCCTTTCACCACAGTTTGAAAAGGGTGTGTTTAGTATCAGAGTCTGTTTTGCTGTATTTCTGGTTTAAAATCTCAACCATCCAAATTGCAAATAACTTCATTTAATAGAGGCATTCTAGTTATCCTTGCCAACTGTATACGACACAGTAGGACCCAGCTGCAGAAAGTTAACTGTGACGGAGCTGTTGTCGGCAGAGTACATCTAATCCATCTCGTCAAGTTTACAGAGAACTTGACGTGTAGCCAAGCACGTTAATGAGTAGCATAATTGAGCAGACTCAGCTGCAGACGGGTCGGGTTTCTTTTCACAGCATCTCAGTACTTGCCTGCCATGCTCCAAGGATAAATATTTGCTAAGCATGTGAATAAATGAATGAAAGAAAACAACAAACAGAAAAACAAATTGTTCAGTAGTGGTTTCCAAAACAGCTAAATAAGGTGAAATTCCCTCTGATTACGGTTAAATGAGTAAGGGAAAGAGGGCGTAGTGAATCTTTCAATGTAAGGACTATTCCTTTTTAAAAATTTATTTTATTGAAGTGTAATTGATTTCCAATGTTGTGTTAATTTCTGCTGTATGGCAAAGTCACTCAGTTATACATATACATATATATTATTTTTCATATTCTTTTCCATTATGGTTTATAACAAGATATTGATTATAGTTCTCTATGCAGTACAGTAGGACGTTGTTGTTTATCCACTCTATATATTCTAGTTTGGATCTGCTAATCCCAAAGTCCCAATCCATTCCTTCACCTGTCCCTCTTTCCCTTGGCAACCACAAGTCTATTTATTCTGAGCAGCCTCTTTCCTAATTGTTGGTATTAAAAGGTCTTTCCTTTCATGAAAAGATGATAATCATTTGTGATTTCTTTGAAGGGTGGGGAAATGTGTTCATAATGCCTTCAGAAGTAGAAATTAAAATGTGTTAAGTTGTTGTTGGGCCCCGAGATTCTGTTCTGAAATCATTCCTGTCCATGAAATCACAAGTTGCAGATGTGGCCTGATTTTAAAGGTGGTTTCCATTGTTCCCTTTCAGGTCCTTCAGTTGAGACCCAAGACAGGCGTCCGGGGGCTGCATAAGTCACTCACGGACGTGGCCCTCGAGCACCATGAGGAGTGTGACTGCGTGTGCAGGGGGAACCCTGGGGGATAATGCCTCGCGGTGGCTCAGGGCTGCCTCTGCGACGGAACTTGTGCCTTATCTCCATCTACAGTCCCGGCTGTTGGCTCCACGGTCCTTTCATCTTCAGGATTTACAGCGTGTTCTGAGAGAGGAGACACCGGGCAGAATTAGGGGTTGTGCAACGGCTGTTTGGAGATGAGGCCCCACGACAAGAGGAACATACTCGCGGGGAAAAGGAATGAACCTTGTAGATTTCTAGTTAGTTGCAAAGTCCCTATGAGCGCCCTCGGCTGCATTGTGTCTCTTGTCTGAATGTGGCCTAGGTTCATGTCAGCACAAGAAACACTGCCTGTGAGCCCCTGGTTCTGTCACCTTGCTTAACTCTAAGCCCCGTGCTCTGGGGCTAAAATCACAGAAATCTCGGATTGTTTCTTCTAGTCACATGTGTAAGAGTGTTCTAAGTTCTACCAACATGGGTTTTAAAAAGGAACTGTGTTGCCATGAATTAAACTTGTCATGCTGATAGGAGAGACTGGATATTCCATATTTCTTAATCAGATTTCTACCATTTAGAAGAAGAGACCTCCATGCATGGTTTGGAACAGACAAACCTGAGAAGAGTGGCCTTATCTTCACTTTATAAGTTGGTTTATTTGTTTTATTGTGTACATTTTTTATAGTCTCCTTTTGACATTATAACTGTTTGCTTTTCTAATCTTGTTAAATATATCTATTTTTACCAAAGGTATTTAATATTCTTTTTTATGACATCCTAGATCAACTATTTTTAGCTTGGTAAAGTTTTCTAAACAGAATTGTTATAGCCAGAGGGACAAAGATGATATAAAATATTGTTGCTCTGACAAAAATACATGTATTTCCTTCTTGTATGGTGCTAGAGCTTAGATCAATCTACTTTTTCAAGTGCTAATTGGGAAATGGATAGAATTTGGTAAGTTGCAAAGACTCTTGGAAAATAAATAATCATGTCTTCAACTCATCTTACTGGGATGCAAGTAAAAAGCAGAATACTCCTAGAGGCATCCAGGCCCAGGCGTTACTAACCTCTAACCCTTATTTAGGGAAATGTGAGCCCAGCTCAGAAGATCATAAAGCACCTTGAGAATAAGAGACTTGACAACCTCCTGACAAAGCATGCTCGGCTGTCCTATGGGAACACATCCTATTTATTGTGATGTTCTGGTTAGATTATCTTTAAACTCTGTTCCATACACTTGTATAAATACATGAATATTTTTATGTACAGAAGTATATCCTTTAATCAATTCACTTATTGTACTCTTTGGCAATTGAAAAGAAAATCAGTCAAATCTTTCGCTTGTACAATGCTGAATCTTGTGCCTAGGTTATGTGGTGACTATTGGAATTAAAAATGTATTGAATCACCAAATAAAAGAATGCAGCTATTTTGGGGAGAAACTGAGTGTGTGTTTGCAAGATTTGTGTCACCATAATTTTTATTTTGCAAAAGGTAAAATCGGTTCAAAAGACAAGCAGAAAAGTGAGCATTTCTGGTGAGGCTTTCCTGCCTCTGGACTCCTGTGCTTTTGAGCAGTAGTTTTCTTTTTCTCAGTTATCTTGATACTGATTAGTGGTAAATTAAGTTGCAAGTGACTTGGAGTTGTGTGTGGTTAATGAAATGCTTGATGACAGATTAGATGGTGGTATGAAATAGGGGAGTATAACTTCCTACTCCTGTCTTTGCATTTTCAGTGGCTGATACTAGAAGGGGTGAGCCCAGACCCCTCTAGCACGTGGATCCACATACCTAACATGGCACACATCAAGATGTGGACCTGTGTTTTATAAGTAGAGCTCAAGGCAGGCTGGTGTCTTCAGCACTTGAGCCCTGCCTTTGAACTTGCTTGGGGGCCATCTAGATCCCAGGCTCTTCCAGGCAGTAGCCTTTCAAGCACTTTCCCGCCTGACGGTCCTACCCTGCGCCCACCCACATGAAAGACAAAGTGAAAAATACCTGCTCTGTATTGACTTATCACCATTTTGTCCCAGCAGCTTGGAGACTGACTAGACACAGCTTGGCTACTGTCCTGGAAAGTCTACCACGTCTCCATCTGGCCATTTGGCCACTCTTATCAGACTTATCAACACACTGTGAAATGTGATAGCTGTGACCTGTGGAATGGCATTTAATCCAACATTTCCAACTTTTTCTTTAAATTGAATTACAGTTGATTTGCAATGTCATGTTATTTTCAGGTATACAGCAAAGTGCCTCAGTTACACATATGTATACATTCTTCGTATTCCTTTTCATTATAGTTTATCACAGGGTATTGAACATAATTCCCTGTGCTGTACAGTAGGACCTTGTTGTTGATCCATCCTGTATATAAATTTGCTACCCCTAATCCACCCCTCCCCCTTGCCCCTCCCCTACTCCTCC
>SJYA01002282.1:51688-79473 GCA_006410615.1 Neotragus moschatus | reverse complement strand
CCCTTGCCCCTCCCCTACTCCTCCTCCCCCTTGGCAACCACAAGTCTGTTCTCTGTGTCCCAGAGTCTGTTTCTGTTTTGCATGTTAGCACTGTCTAAGGAGCACTGTGCTCCTCTATTGCAATAATGTCCTCCTGTGTGTATTAAAATGTTAATTATTTTTTGTACTCTGCTTCAGAAAGCATTTGCCTAGCCACTTACATTAAATGCAATTTCTTTGTAACTTCTAAGCCATTATAGTAATTTTATTTAGCATAGATCTATACAAAATTTAGGAGAAGGAAACGGCAACCCTCTCCAGTATTCTTGCCTGGAGAATCCCAGGGACAGAGGAACCTGGTGGACTGTGGTCTGTGGGGTCACACAGAGTCAGACACGACTGAAGCAACTTAGCAGCAGCAGCATACACAATTTAAGAAGGAGACTTAGTAGTTTCATAGGAAGGATAGCTATTAAGATTAATAACTTTATTGTTTTAGAAATATATATGTACTCCCAGCTACCATTTTAAAGAAACAGGAAAGCTGATCTTAATATTCATGGAAATGCAAAAGACCCAAAATAGCTAAGAAATCTTGAAAAAGAGCTATAAACTTGGAGTTCCCAATTTCAAAACTTACTGTGAAACAATAAAAATAGTGTGGTAAGGCTAATAATTTAGACATGCAGATAACTGAGAGTCCAGAAATAAACTCTCACATTTATGGTCAATTGATTTTGACAATGCTACCAAGACAGCTTGATGGAGACAAGGTATTCTTTTCAACAAATAGTGCCAGGGTCCCTGGGTATCCATATGCAAAAGAATAAATGTGAACCCTTACCTCCTACCATGTACAGATATTAAGTCAAAAATGAATCAAAGACCTAAATGTAAGAGGTAAAAGTATGAAATGCTTAGAAACACATAGAGGAGAAATTTCTGATGACCTTAGGTTAGGTGATTGGTCATGTCTCAGATACACACCAAAAACACATGTGACAAAAGAAAAATGGCATTATTAAATTAAAACCTTCTGTGCTTCAAAGGACATTGTTAAGAAAATGAGAAGACAAACCATATAACATGAAAAAATATTTTCCATTCATGCATCTGATTGTGCGCATGTTCAGTTGCTCAGTTGTGTCCGACTCTTCGCGACACCATGCACTGTAGCCTGCCAAGCTCCTCTGTCCGTGGAATTCTCCAGGCCAGAATACTGGAGTGGGTTGCCTTTCCCTTCTCCAGGGGATTTTGCAAACCCAGGGATCAAACCCAATTCTCTCACATTACAGGCAGATGGTTTACCCTCTGAGCTACCACGGAGGCCTATAATATCTGATTAAGATCTTATTTTGATATTTAAAATATATAAAGAACTCTCATGACTTAACAATAAAAAAATTCAATAGAAAAATGAACAGAGTGCTTGAATACCCATTTCTCAAGAAGATATACAAGTGGCAAATGCACACATGAAAAGATAGCCGACATTATTTATTATTATGGAAATGCAAATTAAAACCATGAGCCAACTACTTTACATCCAGTGAAACAGCTAGAATCAAAGAGACAGATAGTACTAGGTGTTCAAGAGGATGTGGAGAGACTAGAAGCCTATTAATTGCTGGTCAGATTGTAAACTACTGTAGCAACTTTGAAAACAGTGATTCAGTTCTTCAAAACCTTAAACCCAGAGTAAATATATGAATTAGTAATTCTAGCCCCAGATATATACTCAAGAAAATGGAAAATCCCTACATACAATGATTCATAGCAACATTTTTCATTATAGCAAAAAAAAAAAATAGAAACCACCCAAATGTCCATCAACTAATAAACAAGTAAACAAAGAGGAGTGTGTCTACACAATGGAATGTTAGGCAATAAAAATTAAAACTAATGAAGTATTGATACATGCTGCAGCATGGATGAACCCTGAAAACATGGTGGTAGGTAGAAAAAGCCTTTCACAAAAGACCACAAAATGTAAGATTACATTTATATGCAATGTTCAGGACTGACTATACAGAAAGAAATTTGTGTTTGGCCAGTGGCTGGTAAAAGTGGGTAAAAAGTCAGTGACTGCTAATGAGGACAGCTTTTCCCTTTGGGGTGATGAAAATACTCTGAAATTAGATACTGGTGACCACTGAACTATACACTTCAAAATGGTGAAATATTTGTATTTGAATTATATCTCAATGAAGTCATTCTAAGAAATTATGACTGCAGTAAATTTTTAAATTATGTACTGCAGTGTTTAAGAAATAAAATCCCTCCCCCTCAGAAACAACAAGTTCAGTTCAGTTGCTCAGTCTTGTCCGACTCTGCGACCCCATGAATCGCAGCACACTGGGCCTCCCTGTCCATCACCAACTCCCTGAGTTCACTCAGACTCACGTCCATCGAGTCAGTGATGCCATCCAGCCATCTCATCCTCTGTCGTCTCCTTCTCCTCCTGCCCCTAATCCCTCCCAGCATCAGAGTCTTTTCCACCTTTGCATGAGGTGGCCAAAGTACTGGAGCTTCAGCTTTAGCATCATTCCTTCCAAAGAAATCCCAGGGCTGATCTCCTTCAGAATGGACTGGTTGGATCTCCTTGCAGTCCAAGGGACTCGCAAGAGTCTTCTCCAACACCACAGTTCAAAAGCATCAATTCTTCGGTGCTCAGCCTTCTTCACAGTCCAACTCTCACATCCATACATGACCACAGGAAACACCATAGCCTTGACTAGACGGACTTTAGTCGGGAGTATGCTGTCTAGGTTGGTCATAACTTTCCTTCCAAGGAGTAAGCATCTTTTAATTTCATGGCTGCAGTGATTTTGGAGCTCCCAAAAATAAAGTCTGACACTGTTTCCACTGTTTCCCCATCTATTTCCCATGAAGTGATGGGACCGGATGCCATGATCTTCATTTTCTGAATGTTGAGCTTTAAGCCAACTTTTTCACTCTCCGCTTTAAAGTAAAAAAAAAAAAAAAATCCAAAATTTTATCACCATGTTCCCCACGATATTGATCTATGCATGTCAATGTGTAGATGATCATACAGGTACTTAAATGGCATTTCTGGTCTCAGTTTTGTCCCTGGTAGTAGTAGATGATGTCTACTCCTTTTGAGGTGTATGTTTCTATCAGAATGTGGTCTTTGCCATGGCTTGCTGTAACCTACAGGATGGAAGTATAATGCCTGTGACCGGTGTCATATGCTGGTACAGATATTTGCTGTCTTTGCTGCTATCACTGTGAGAAAAGTGTACCCCAGAGAGCACAGTGCACTCAGAAGTCCTGCTGCTGTTCTGAACCCAGTTCCTGCCATGGGGTCAAGTTCTGCAGATTCCAGAAAACCCACACACATTTGACTGAGAAATAAATCGTTCTTGTTGTAAGCAAGACTCTTACAGCTGTCTCTTATACACATCTTGATTAAGATCTTATTTTGATATTTAAAATATATAAAGAACTCTCATGACTTAACAATAAAAAAATTCAATAGAAAAATGAACAGAGTGCTTGAATACCCATTTCTCAAGAAGATATACAAGTGGCAAATGCACACATGAAAAGATAGCCGACATTATTTATTATTATGGAAATGCAAATTAAAACCATGAGCCAACTACTTTACATCCAGTGAAACAGCTAGAATCAAAGAGACAGATAGTACTAGGTGTTCAAGAGGATGTGGAGAGACTAGAAGCCTATTAATTGCTGGTCAGATTGTAAACTACTGTAGCAACTTTGAAAACAGTGATTCAGTTCTTCAAAACCTTAAACCCAGAGTAAATATATGAATTAGTAATTCTAGCCCCAGATATATACTCAAGAAAATGGAAAATCCCTACATACAATGATTCATAGCAACATTTTTCATTATAGCAAAAAAAAAAAATAGAAACCACCCAAATGTCCATCAACTAATAAACAAGTAAACAAAGAGGAGTGTGTCTACACAATGGAATGTTAGGCAATAAAAATTAAAACTAATGAAGTATTGATACATGCTGCAGCATGGATGAACCCTGAAAACATGGTGGTAGGTAGAAAAAGCCTTTCACAAAAGACCACAAAATGTAAGATTACATTTATATGCAATGTTCAGGACTGACTATACAGAAAGAAATTTGTGTTTGGCCAGTGGCTGGTAAAAGTGGGTAAAAAGTCAGTGACTGCTAATGAGGACAGCTTTTCCCTTTGGGGTGATGAAAATACTCTGAAATTAGATACTGGTGACCACTGAACTATACACTTCAAAATGGTGAAATATTTGTATTTGAATTATATCTCAATGAAGTCATTCTAAGAAATTATGACTGCAGTAAATTTTTAAATTATGTACTGCAGTGTTTAAGAAATAAAATCCCTCCCCCTCAGAAACAACAAGTTCAGTTCAGTTGCTCAGTCTTGTCCGACTCTGCGACCCCATGAATCGCAGCACACTGGGCCTCCCTGTCCATCACCAACTCCCTGAGTTCACTCAGACTCACGTCCATCGAGTCAGTGATGCCATCCAGCCATCTCATCCTCTGTCGTCTCCTTCTCCTCCTGCCCCTAATCCCTCCCAGCATCAGAGTCTTTTCCACCTTTGCATGAGGTGGCCAAAGTACTGGAGCTTCAGCTTTAGCATCATTCCTTCCAAAGAAATCCCAGGGCTGATCTCCTTCAGAATGGACTGGTTGGATCTCCTTGCAGTCCAAGGGACTCGCAAGAGTCTTCTCCAACACCACAGTTCAAAAGCATCAATTCTTCGGTGCTCAGCCTTCTTCACAGTCCAACTCTCACATCCATACATGACCACAGGAAACACCATAGCCTTGACTAGACGGACTTTAGTCGGGAGTATGCTGTCTAGGTTGGTCATAACTTTCCTTCCAAGGAGTAAGCATCTTTTAATTTCATGGCTGCAGTGATTTTGGAGCTCCCAAAAATAAAGTCTGACACTGTTTCCACTGTTTCCCCATCTATTTCCCATGAAGTGATGGGACCGGATGCCATGATCTTCATTTTCTGAATGTTGAGCTTTAAGCCAACTTTTTCACTCTCCGCTTTAAAGTAAAAAAAAAAAAAAAATCCAAAATTTTATCACCATGTTCCCCACGATATTGATCTATGCATGTCAATGTGTAGATGATCATACAGGTACTTAAATGGCATTTCTGGTCTCAGTTTTGTCCCTGGTAGTAGTAGATGATGTCTACTCCTTTTGAGGTGTATGTTTCTATCAGAATGTGGTCTTTGCCATGGCTTGCTGTAACCTACAGGATGGAAGTATAATGCCTGTGACCGGTGTCATATGCTGGTACAGATATTTGCTGTCTTTGCTGCTATCACTGTGAGAAAAGTGTACCCCAGAGAGCACAGTGCACTCAGAAGTCCTGCTGCTGTTCTGAACCCAGTTCCTGCCATGGGGTCAAGTTCTGCAGATTCCAGAAAACCCACACACATTTGACTGAGAAATAAATCGTTCTTGTTGTAAGCAAGACTCTTACAGGGATCTTGAAGGTATTTGTTATGCAGTGCTATTTGGCAAATGAGACTAGTAGGTATTATTTTCTTTGCAAGGAGGTCATATCATATGTGCTATATCTCCAGGAAATTTTATACATACCTTAACTTTGCAACTTAATGGACAAAAAATTGAAATTGAATGGGAAATATGTTCTTTGAAAAATGTTTCATCAATATAAGATACAACCTTTCTAAATGATCTCTCAAAAGCTGTGAAAAAAAGTTACTAAAACATATTAAAAGCATAGAATCCTTTGCAAAGCACTTTCTTCTATTTCAGTGAGCATCTGTCATTTTTCTATTAAGAAGGGAAAGTAAGCTCTCAGATAATGTGGTTGGTCTACCTTTTCAGTAATAGTCTTGTTGTTTATTATTAATTTTATAAACATGTAACTAATACAAAACATTGAAACATTTACTTAAAATGTTTAACATTTAGCTTTTAATGAACTCTTCTATAACTTAAGACACTTAGGGAAATTTTCATCTACTCTTTGTGTTATCTTCTTTCCAAACTTTCTCTCTATCAATCTCTCTCATTTCTTCATTCTTTCTTTATAAAACATTATGTTAATCGCATAATCTCCATGCCTTTAATTCTTTTGTGATTATTTACATAATGCATAGATTGCATCCAGAATACTGTTTACTCAATGTGGTGTGGATAAATCCTTGATTCCATTTTTAGTTTTCTAAAATTTGTTTGCCAAATAGGATTATAATTTGAGGATTAGGTACTGTATTTGATTGAGGGGCTGGTCCAGTGGTTAGGATTCCACTGCAAGGGGTGCAGGTTCTCTTCCTTCTCATGGAACTAAGATCTCACATGCCATGTGGCACAGCCAAAATAGTAAATTAAAAATATATATTCAATTTAACTGTCTATCTCTTGTGGAGGAAGGAGACTGAGAGCAATTGGAGAAATGTGAAACCATTTTTTAAAAATTTTAATGAAGCATATTTGATATACATGTTATATTACTTTCTGCTCTACAGCAAAGTGATTCATATATATATGCATATTTTTCATATTATTCTTCATTCTTGTTTAATCACAGGATAAACCCACTGTGAAATAGAGTAGGACTGTGTTGTGTATCAATTTTATATGTAATAATTTGCATCTGCTAATGCAAACTCCCACTTCTCTCCTACCCCAACCCCTTACTCCTTGACAACCACAAGTCTATTCCCTATGTCTGTAAGTCTTTTTGTTTCATAGATATGTTGATTTGTATCATGTTTTAGATTCCACATGTGAATGATATAGTATGGTATTTATATTTCTCTTTTTGAGTTACTTCATTTAGTATGATAATCTCTAGGTCCATCCATGTTGCTGCAAATAGCATTATTTCATTCTTTTTGATGGCATCAGAAGAGGAATGTAAATAAAAAATCCCTTTTAAAATCACATCAAAAAATAAAATAAAATACTTAGGAATAAACCTCACCAAGGAGGTGAAAGACATGTATGCTGATAACTACAAAACATTAATGAAGAAAATTAAAGATAATTCAAAGAAATAGAAAGATAGCCCATGCTCTTGGATTGGAAGATTTAATATTGTTAAAATGACAATACCACCCAAAGCAATATATAGATTTAATGTAATCCCTATCAGATTACCCATGACATTTTTCACAAAACTAGAACAAATAATCCCCAAAGTTATATGAACTGCAAAAGCAATCCTGAAAAGAACAAAACAAGAAGCATTACTTCAGAAAATACTGCAAAGCTACAGTAATCAAAACAGTGTATTATTGATGAAGGAATTCTGCTCAGCCCTCTCACAAAATATCTCCTGCTAGGATTCATTCTGAGAGAAGCATCCACTCTTCATGGAGTGGAGAAAGAAGACCAGTAGGTTTCAACTCTTATTCTAGATTCAGTGTAAAGACCTTGAGGTTATTCTTTCATTTAAGGGCATCAGTTCCCACTCTCCAGTGTCTATGTTTCATCTGATTCTTCAGAAACCACTGCCCGTTGACCTTCTACTCACAATAAAGGGAGGATGATGCTACCTCCTCTGACCACGATTAAGTTCCCCTTTACTGTTATTTTCCTAGTATTAGAAAATGTTTTACATTGTAAATTATTATGACTCCAACAATCACTTAGTTTTGCTTTTTTGCTCCTAAAATACACTATTTCCATTTTATACTCATAAGCTAAATATTATGTGACTCTATAAAAGCTTTTGAAGTCTGTCTTTAAATCTTGTTGCAGATTTAATTTTTAAAATTGTCGATGCCACTCAGTACTAGGTGTATGGTGGATATTTTGCCCATTTGTCAAGAAAAAAATGAGCTATTACCCTATTCTCATCTGTTATGAGATCAGGTCTTCCACAGAACTCAAGTAGAAAAATTATAATTATTTTCTAAACTAAGTTGAAAACAAGTGTTTTTTTTAATCTCCTGTTTAGGAAAATAACAAATTATTATAAATTTTTAATGGTCTTTAATCCATTTAATAAATAAATATTTTACTAAGAAGGGCAAAATTTAACTCTGTTTAAAGTGTTTAGTATTGTTTTAAGTAACACCTTAGATGTAACTCAAACTCATGACAACCCACTAAACACTATAAAAGTTTCCTGTAACCAAAAAAATTCTAGGGGGAAAAAAGTGATCAATTTTAGTACAGAAGTACCTGTTGGACTTACCAGTAGACAACTAGTTCCAATGACATTTGGAGAAGGCAACTGCACCCCACTCCAGTACTCTTGCCTGGAAAATCCCATGGATGGAGGAGCCTGGTAGACTGCAGTCCATGGGGTTGTGAAGAGTCAGACATGACTGAGCGACTTCCCTTTCCCTTCCAATGACATCACAGAGAGACATAAATAAAATATCATTTATATGAAATAACCTAGTTTCTGATATAACTAAAATGTCTATTTAATAATAATAGTAAGCAATAGACAAATTTTGAGGTGCAATCCCCTCTAAAATTTAGAAAATAAGATGTATTTCTGGTTTTCTATATTTAACCTGTGCTAGAGTCCGACACGATTGAGCGACTTCACTTTCACTTTTCACTTTCATACATTGGAGAAGGAAATGGCACCCCACTCCAGACTTCTTGCCTGGAGAATCCCAGGGATGGTGGAGACTGGTGGGCTGCCGTCTATGGTGTTGCACAGAGTCAGACACAACTGAAGCGACTTTGCAGCAGCAGGAGCAGAAATAAAATTAATACATCCTAATGGAGATATGAAGAAGGCTGAGCGCCGAAGAACTGATGCTTTTGAACTGTGGTGTTGGAAAAGACTCTTGAGAGTCCCTTGGACTGCAAGGAGATCCAACCAGTCCATTCTAAAGAAGATTAGTCCTGGGTGTTGTTTGGAAGGAATAATGCTAAAGCTGAAACTCCAGTATTTTGGCCACCTCACGCGAAGAGTTGACTCCTTGGAAAAGTCTCTGATGCTGGGAGGGATTGTGGGCAGGAGGAGAAGGGGACGACCGAGGATGAGATGGCTGGATGGCATCACTAACTCGATGGACGTGAGTCTGAGTGAACTCTGGGAGCTGATGATGGACAGGGAGGCCTGGCATGCTGCGATTCATGAGGTCGCAAAGAATCGGACACGACTGAGCGACTGAACTGAACTGAATGGAGATGCTATTTTTTTTTCTAATGATTGTATGTTTGGTAGGGTTTATCTTCCAAATTTCCAGACTGGCAGTCTTAATTTCAGAATATTCAGAGATCAGCAAGTATGTGTCATACATATCTGGAAAAAAAATATATTACAAGGAAAGCAGGAAGTACATGAATAATTCATTGGCCATATTTGATATGCTTTGCTTTCCTTCCTAAAGCTGTGATCTGAAAACATGATTTGCCAGCATTTCAGCAGAAGAGGAGGGAGGGAGCTGGTATTACTTCCAGCTTAGCTCCTGGAATCCCTGGAGACTGAGAGGCTACTGGACTTGACCACCTTGAGAAGAAACTTACCAGAAACAAATAGCATAAGATAAAGAGATGTATATTGACCAATTCTATAGTCAATATCTTTAGAACTCTTCTGAAATACTTGATCATTCACCCAATGAGTTTTGACTGACATATATCTGGGCGGTTTAATGTATGCGATTTGCTAAATCAAATTCTTCCTGTATTGCATAACATGTATCTACTTTGACAATATATTGTGTCATCATCATGGAATAAAGGCAAACAAACTGCTGTAACAAGATATGTGTCTTGTTGCAGTCAACTGGCATGGCAATAAATCTGAATGAGTTGTATCTAAACTGTCTTTCATCCAAATCTGCTTCAACACTTTGTAATGATTACGTTTATGGAGAATTTTTCATCTTAATTTTTGCAGCTGGAGATTGAGTAGGGAAGTGAGAATGTGTCGTGACTGACTAATTACTCAGTATCACACAGAGATTTATATCACACACAGACGTAGAAAAACTTTTGGAGAAAATTAGGAGGTTCATATTTGGTTTCTCTTCCTGTGAGAAGGCAACTATTGTGCATGCAATTGCATTTTCTTTTAAAATTAGCCTATGAATAAAAAAAATCTATGTTCTTTTCTCTATAATGTAAGCTTCATTTTTACTTTTGAATTCTATCAAAGACTTGCCATATGTCTGAATCTTTGCAACCCAATGTCTGTTTCAGAAAATCTAGACCAGGGGTGCTCAGCCAAATCCTGGAATCAAAACAGATCATGAAGCCCTCCACATCCATCCAACTATTGCTATTTCTTTTTTTATATAACAATTTTAGTATTGAAGTATAGTTGATAACCATGTTGTATTAGTTTCAGATGACAGCAAAGTGATTCATATATGTGTGTATGTGTGTGTATACATATCTATTCTTTTTCAGATTCCTTACCATCATAGGTTATTACAGGATACTGAATACAGTTCCCATTGCTACATAGTGTGCCCCTGTTGTTTATCTATTTTATATATAGTAGTGTATATCTGCTAATCCCAAACTCCTAATTTATCTCTCCTCCTCCTATCCCCTTCAGTAACCTTAAGTTTGTTTCCTTTGTGAGTCTATTTCTGCTTTGTAAACAAGTTTCTTTGTATCAGTTTTTTTTTTTTTTTTAGATTCCATATATAAATGATATCATATGATGTTCGTCTTTCTCTGACTTACTTCACTTAGTATGATCATCTTCAGGTCCATCCATGTTGCCACAAATGGTAGTATTCCATTTCTTTTTATGGCTTAGTAGGCAATGGCACCCCACTCCAGTACTCTTGCCTGGAAAATCCCATGGACGGAGGAGCCTGGTAGGCTACAGTCCATGGGGTTGCGAAGAGTCTGACATGACCGAGCGATTTCCCTTTCCCTTTTCACTTTCATGCATTGGAGAAGGAAATGGCAACCCACTCCAGTGTTCTTGCCTGGAGAATCCCATGGATGGAGGAGCCTGGTGGGCTGCCGTCTATGGGGTCGCACAGAGTCGGACACGACTGACATGACTTAGCAGCAGCAGCAGCAGTATTCCACTGTATATATGTACCACATCTTCTTTATCCATTCCTGTCGATGGATACTTTGGATGCTTCCATGTCTTGGCTATTGTAAATAGTGTTGCCATTGACATTGGGTTGCATGTATCTTTTTGAATTAAGAGTTTTCTTCAGATGTATGCCCAGGAGTGGGATTGTAGGATCATACAGTAGCTCCTTTAAGTAATTTCCATACTGGTCTCTATAGCTACTGTATCAATTCCCACCAACAGTGTAGGAGGGCTCCCTTTTCTCCACATCCTCTCCAGCATTTATAGTTTGTAGACATTTTCACGATAGCCGTTCTGACCGGTGTGAGGTGACACCTCACTGAAGACAATTGCTATTTCTATCAGACATGGTGAAGGATGTGTAAAGTCTTCAATGTGCCCACTTACCTGGCAGTTACAGCTGATACCCTCTGGATTCTGAGATCCTGAGATGCTTTGATGAGGAATGACTTGAATCTTCCAGTCCAAACCTTTTCCTCCTCAAGGTTCATAAGCAGCTGTCAATTACCCCATAGAATTAAATTCATCAGTAGCCTCAATAACCACCTGAAGTTCTCACATCCAATACTTGTTCAATGACTTTTGAATAAATAAATTTAAAAGCCAACATTCGAATTACTTTAAAAGCTTTCATAGTTCCAGTTGGTCTGTGAGACGTTCATAGCTATTTTATTAGGTGTAAATGTGGTTAAGTACCTGGATAGAGCCCTGATTTTAGTATAGATGCAAATTCCTGATATTTCTCAGAAACCAACCCTCCCCCAAATCCACTAAACTTCCTTTTTGTTTGCATAATGAATTGATTATAAAACTGGTTCCTAGAATGAAGACCTATATATAATTACTTCAGTTTATGAATGTAAATGATCATTCAGTTAAAAATGATATTCGAAGTCGTCTTCAATACAATAACCAGTGTTAAAATATCACCTGAGTGTTATATAAACTTCTCCCTCTTTTCTTCTTATGATGGATCTGTGAGTAGTTTAAACTAGATGATCTCTGAGATTTCTCCGTGCTCTTACACTGAAAAGTTCCTTTGAAACATTCCTTTGGATGGTTCAAAAAATGAATCTATTTCCCTATAATTTCCTCTTGTCAGTTTAGGTTTTGACCTTTGTAATCATGAAGACTCTCTTCTTCAAATAATGGAAGACAACTTACCCATTTCTTTCCCATGAATCCCCTTTTGCAAGTGAAGCTTCACTTCAGTTCAGTCTCTCAGTCGTGTCTGATTCTTTGCGACTCCATGGAAAGCAGCAGGCCAGGCCTCCCTGTCCATCATCAAATACCAGAGTTTACTCAGACTAATGTCCATTGAGTTGGTGATGTAATCCACCCATCTCATTCTCTGTCATCCCCTTCTCTTCCCGTCTTCAATCTTTCCCAGCATCAAGGTATTTTCAAATGAGTCAGTTCGCATCAGGTGGCCAAAGCACTGGAGTTTCAGCTTCAACATCAGTCCTTCCAATGAACATCCAGGACTGATCTCCTTTAAGAAGGACTGGTTGGACCTCCTTGCAGTGCAAGGGACTCTCAAGAGCCTTCTCCAACATCACAGTTCAAAAGCATCAATTCTTTGGCTCTCAGCTTTCTTTATAATCCAACTATCACATCCATACATGACTACTGGCAAAACTATAGCCTTGATTAGATGGACCTTTGTTGGCAAAGGAATCTCTCTGCTTTTTAATATGCTGTCTAGGTTGGTCATAACTTTTCTTGCAAGGAATAAGCATCTTTTAATTTCATGGCTGCATGATGTAATTTCAATCACTGCAGTAACAATCTGCAGTGATTTTGGAGCCCCCCAAAATAAAGTCTGACACTAGCCAACTTTTTCACTCTCCTCTTTCACTTTCATCAAGAGGCTCTTTAGTTCTTCTTCACTTTCTGTCATAAGGGTAGTGTCGTCTGCATATCTAAGGTTATTGATACTTCTCCCAGCAATCTTGATTCTGGCTTGTGCTTTATCCAGTCCAGCGTTTCTCAAGATGTACTCTGCATATAAGTTAAATAAGCAGGGTGACAATATACAGCCTTGACATACTCCTTTTCCTATTTGGAAGCAGTCTGTTGTTCCATGTCCAGTCCTACCTCTTGTTTCCTGATTTGCATACAGATTTCTCAAGAGCCAGGTCAGATGATCTGATATTCCCATCTCTTTCAGAATTTACCACAGTTTATTGTAATCCACAGTCAAAGGCTTTGGCATAGTCAATAAAGGAGAAATAGATGTTTTTCTGGAACTCTCTTGCCTTTTTGATTATCCAGTGGATGTTGGCAATTTGATCTCTGGTTCCTCTGTCTTTTCTAAAACCAGCTTGAGCATCTGGAAGTTCATGGTTCACTGTTGAAGCCTGGCTTGTAGAATTTTGGATATTAATTTGCCAGAGTGTGAGATGAGAGCAATTATGTGGTAGTTTGAGCATTCTTTGGCAATGCCAATGCCAAAAAATGCCCAAGTGCAGCTTACAGTGCTCATACGAAACTTCAAATGTCACAGCTTCATATTATATTCTGTGCATGGACTGCTTGTCTTAAAATTGCTCCCCCCACCCCTGCAATTCACCAAAAGTGCTGAGATCTGAACTTTCTTTGCCCTGGGTATGGTGTTCCTGTCAAAAAATCCTAGGTTTTCAATACTAGTTAATACAAAACAGCATATTAAAAAGCAGAGGCATCACTTTGCTGACAAATGTCTGTATAGTCAAAGCTATGGTCTTTCCAGTAATCATGTATGGATGTGAGAGTTGGACCATAAAACGAGAATGCCAAACAGTTGATACTTTTGAACTGCGGTGCTGGAGAAAACTCTTGAGAGTCCCTTGGACATCAAGGAGATCAAATCAGCCAATCTTAAAGGGAATAAACCCTGAATATTCATTAGGAGGACTGATGCTGAAGTTGAAGCTCCAAGAATTTGGCCACCTGATGCAAAATGCTGACTCACTGGGAAAGACCTTGATGCTGGGAAACAGAAGGCAGGAGGAGAAAAGGGATGACAGCAGATGAGATGGTTGCACCCCTGACTCAGTGGACATGAGTTTGAACAAACTCATAGTGAAGGACAGGAAAGTCTGATGTCCTGCAGTCTATGAGGTCACAGTTGGACAGGAGTGAACGACAAGAACAGTGATACAAGCGGGATTCACGCAGGAGTAAGATCAGTATCACCTGGACTTTGTTAGAAATGCCGAATTTGATCTGGGGCCCCAGAGTAGATTTACTGCCTTGGGCCCTGTATTTTAATAAGCCCTTCAGTGATTTGCATCCACATAAAAGTCTGAGAAGCACTGACATATGAAGAAGTATTGGATAGAGATCTGCAGGTGCAGGTGTACACTGAGTTGTGGTCAACTACAACCACTAGCTAGTTTACAAGTCAGAACTCGGAAACCCTCTGCTGATGCAACCACCTTACAAAAAAAGAAATGTAGGTTAAGTTATTATATAGCATTTAAAAGTATACTGTATCATTAAAATGATTATGTCTGTAAGTATGACACAACCAACCACTCCATTTCTTGACACACTTTCTTTGCTTGTTTCCCAGGATGCCTTTGCTCTTGGTTCTCTTCCAGGATCTGAGCACTGCGTTTCAGTCCCCTATGCTGATTTCTGTTTACTCATCTTGGCTCTTCATGCCCTTTTCCTGAATCAACCCCTGCCCTTCCTGACTTCAGTTGCCCATGGGTTGGTCATTTCACAATCCCCATCTCCCATCCTGCTCTTCTGAGTTCAAGCTTAGGTCAAATGAACTGTTTACCTGAACATTCTGTAAATACCACTTGGAGGGAATTCATTTACCCAACCCCCTTTCTCACGACTCCTCCTCTTTTTCTCTTTTCCCATTAGTTGGTGACTGGTATCTACCACGTTGTGACCTTGGGAGGCATCCTGAACACCTCTCTCTCTAACTCCATTAAGCCTCGATTGGCCACCTAGCCTGGCCAATTTCACTGGTGAACTAGCTCATTTGGGGCCCATTTCCACTGCTCCAGCCTAGACTCCATCGTCATTCAAACTTTACTGTCAATTTCTTAATTTATCTCCTCTTGCACTTAATTCTGTCTCCACACCACCGTTGCCCCTTTTCTAGCCCCCTTCTCACTAAACATAATGGACTTTTTATTTCTAAAAATGCACCTAAATAAACCAAAAATACATCCCTTTCTCAAAAATCTCCTCTGTCACCTGGTGCAATAAAGTTCCCACAGCTTTATGGTGACCCTGGTGCAGATGGTTCACTCTGCCGGCTCTTTCATGGCTTCTGTCACCATGAATTGCTCAGCCCTAGTTGGTGATGGACAGGGAGGCCTGGCGTGCTGCGATTCATGGGATCGCAAAGAGTCAGACATGACTGCAGCAACTGAACTGTACCTTGACAGGTGCTATTTGTTCCAAATTCAACTCCTTTCTTCTTTTCATTTATAGCAAAATCCTGTTCATCCTTCCAGAATTAGTACAAGTGTCACTTCCCCTGCCATGACTTCACAGATTTTTAATGCTTCCAAAAGGATATGCTTCACACCTTGCTTTATCCAACAGGAGGTTGGGTTGTTCTTCTGGGGCTCTAGGCTCAATCCATCCCCACTAACATGACCTTAGGCAATTTATTAATAATCTTGATTTCCCCCTTGGCTCCCGTGTGATGCAGAGATCATAGGACCACTGCTGGGAACTAGATTGCAGAAGTGAGGTGTGGTATGACGTGGCTGCTACAAGATGGGTGTGGAGTAATGGTTTGTCCTCTGGATACCAGTGACCATCATGGGTGCCTTCCTCTCCCCTTAGCAGATCGGGGCCAAGCTCAAGGATGCACAGGTCTCTCTCAACATATATTATTTGTGGCCAATACTGAGCTCATATAAGAGGCCCTCAGTAAATCTCATGTTGAGATCCCGCAATATTACATTTTACCCTAGTGTTCACTAGTAAGGCACATGAGGAAACCATTTTCAAGCCCATAGACAACACAGCCATCCTTAACACAGTCCAATCACGTGCTCCTTTTGACCTTTTCTTACCCAAATACTCTGCTTTTTGCTTCTTCACTGTGATCATTTTTGTCATAGTCATAAAATTGTGTTTCGCAATCCTTTACTATTTCTCTTTTTTAAATTGGCGTATAATTGCTTTACAATGCTGTATTAGTTTCTTATGCTTACATATATCTCTTCCCTTTTGAGCCTCCCTTGCCCCACCACGGCCCACCCCTCTCGGTCTCCACAGAGCAACAGGCGGAACACCCTGTGTTATAAAGCAGCTTCCATCAGCTATCAGTTTTACACATGATCGTGTATATACGTTAATGCTACTTTCTCTGCTCGCCTCACCCTTTCCTTCCCTTGTTGTGTACACACAACTGTTCTCTATGTTTCTATCTCTGCCCTGCAAATAGTTTCATCAGCACCATTTTCTAGATTTTATTTAAATGAATTGATATAAGACATTTGTTTTTCTCTTTTAGACTTGCGTCACTGTATAACAGGTTCTAGGTTCATCTACCTCACTACAGCTAACTCAAACCTCTTTTTATGGCCGAGTAATATTCCACTGTATAATTGTTACCACATATTTTTTATCCATTCATCTGTCCATGGACATCTAGATTGTTTCTTTGCCCTGGCTATTGTAAACAATGCTACAATATTGGGGTACATGTGTCTTTTGGAACTGTTGTTTTCTCAGGTTATATGCCCAGCAGTGGGATTGCTGGGTCATATGGTAGTTTTATTCCTAATCCTTTACTACTTAAATCCTTATTTTGTTAATTGGACAGATTCTTTGTATTAATATACAGGTATTCTAGTCAAAAAGTCACTCTGTCTTGCATTTCCCTGTACTTTCTCCACTGACACTCTTTCTAAGGCACACTTGTACTTTTACCTGTACTTTTCGGAGGATTCTATTCAATCTTCTGCTGTCTCAAGTTGCAAGCTGTTTAACAGCATTGCCAAATCAGCTGCCCTTCCAGTCCTTGTGAAAGATGTATATCCAGATATGCTTTGAGACAGATCTCCACGAAAGTATAAAGGTAAGAAACGAAAGATTCAATTTTTGTTATGAAGAGTCCATGAAGAATTTGTCTATTACAATACATTTCTTCATCTTGTATCTCAACAGATTAATTTCAGAAGTTATTGTTTCTTGATAATGTGATATTGAAAAGTCCCTGTTTCCCAGGGATGCTTGAGTCTGAGAATCACTTTGTTATATCTTTCTGTAAAAACAAGTGACTTAGATATGCATCTTTGAAATAGCAGTGTAAATCAGTGGGAAAACAAGATGCAGTAACAGAATTTTCTCAGAAAATCAGCATAGTTCTCAATTGGAAAGAGTCCCTATTCCAAGCCTGTACTACAGAAATCTGTTTATACATTTTAGTGCTTAAAGCAAAAGCTCTCAGACTGAGGTCCACAAATGCACTTAAAATTCCCTGTGAACTTCATGAAGTTGACCTAGACAGTCTGTAAACACACATACACTGTCAGAGGACTGGATCCAAAAAAGGTTAGGAATCAGTGACATGACACAGGGAACTGGAAGACGATGTGATCATGATCTTTAATTTCTAAGCTTCTGCAGAAGAGTGATGGGGACTAAGCCTGAATCTGTGGGTAAAGCATGTGGTAAACCTGATCTGTTGGAAAAGGCCACACAGGGGGAAGTGGGATGTTTAACTTAGAGATCATCTCTTATCAGCACTGCAGATGTTAACTTGTATTTAGTGCCAGTGAAAACTGTCCTACACATCAGAGCCCGTGGGAAACAGGCTCCCAGCCTGACTACACTTAACATTTAAAATTCAAAGATGCTTCAGTGCAAGGTGAATTTGACTTACACAACTACAGGGAGAGTCTCACGGATTAAGTCACCAGATGTATGTCACTGATAATTACTAAGAAAGAAAACAGAACCTTTTTGGGTGAAATTATGGGAGAGATGACAGAAAAGACATTGAAAGCTTAGGCACATTAATCTCTAGGTGGATTCTGGACTGACCTCTAGCAGAGCAATCACCTAATGCTCATACGGAGGTTCTCCCCTCCCAGCCTCCAAAAACATAAGAAAGTAACCTTCACCCTGTGCTCAGAGAATAACCATATGCCCAAGCAACATAGCCGTGATTTACAATAAGATAGCATAAGGAAAGAATTCCTACATGGAAGCCAAACTCAATAGGATTCTCACTTTAAAAAAAATATTTTTATTGGAGTATAACCGCTTTACAATGTTGTATTGGTTACTGCCGTACAAGAGCATTAATCAGACATAGGTACACGTACATCCCCTCATTTTTGGACCTCCGAACCCCCACCCACCCCTCTCGTTCATCACAGAGCGCTGAGCTGAGTTCCCTATGTTATGCAGTCACCTCCAAGTAAGTTGTGTCTTTGATGTGATGTTTTCCAAGTTAGATTTGGTTTCATATTTGTTTTGAAAATTACACACACATCCTTCAAAACCTTTAATCATAAAATTGACCAAAAGTTGCATGTGATGTTCCATTTTTCAATATATGAAGCGAATGTGACAACAGCAAGAAGAGTCTCCCTTGATAAAACCTATCACTTTTGCAAATTTCAGAAGTGTTGACTAGATTTTCTTAGTAAAATATTTTCCTAATGTTAACTTTGAGTGCAGCTCTTTTCCATTGCCTCATAAATTCGCTCTCATAATGTTGATACATTTCTACCTAATTTTGCTTATATTAATAATACTGAATGTTTTCTCCATGCCATTAAAGTTTCATACTTTAATGGAACGATTTCACTATATTCCAGTGCAGAGATATACCAAAATTTAGTTATATCTTCTTTTGTTAAAATTTTAATTTTAACATTTTGTTGTTAGGTGAACACTTTAAGTCTACCAATGAACTTATTCCTAAGATTAAATGTGAAAGCAATTAGATTTTAAATCCATTATAAATAAATTATAGCAAAACCATGTGTGTGATCTATTGGTAATAATAATGATGAAACTAATGTTTTTTCTGGGGGAGAGTATGCTTTACTGTTTTATCGGCTCAAGCTATTCACAGGCCAAACCCTTTTTTCTATGGCTTTCATTGTGTACAATATCAAGGAAGCAAAAATTAAAGTTTTGGGGATCTTTATTGCACAAATATTCCATCTATATTGGAAGTGAATTCTTAAGTAAATTTTTAATAAGTGCATAATCCACATGTTTCTTGTGTGCAGAGTGTTAACCCTGACATAGGATTTTCTCTTCTGGTCTCTTAGAAAATGTTTTACTTCAAGGATGGAACCCATGAGGCTTCAGGTTTATTTTGCTATCTTCTGTTTAGTTCTGATGATTTAGTTCTGTTCTGATGATTTTTATTACCATAGTTTTTAGGGTTAAGGTAATCTTTTAGGGCTCACACCTTCATTTTTTCTAAATTGAAGTATAGTTGATGTATAATGTTGCATTACTTTCAGGTGTACAGCAAAGTAGCCCATATGCATATATATGGAAAGGAAATGGTAAGCCACTCCAGTATTCCTGCCTGGAGAATCCAACAGACAGAGGAACCTGGTAGAGCTACAGTCCATGGGGTTGCAAAGGGTCAGACATGACTGAAGTGACTTAGCACGCATGCATACCCATATATGCGTTCTCTTTGAGATTCTTTCCCCTTATAGGCCATTACAAAATACAGAGCAGATTTCCTTGTGATGTATAGTAGGTCCTTGTTGGTTATCTATTTCTTATATATCTGTTAATCCCAATCTCCCAATTTATCCCTCTCCCTTTCTCTCCTTCAGTAAGCATAAGTTTGTTTTGTATGTTTGTGGCCTTATTTCTGCTTTGTACATAAGTTCGTTTATATAATTTTATTCTTGTTTTAATAAAAATCAGGTTGATTAAACTATTTGGTGATACAGCCTTTTCATGGCTTTGTAGTTAGATGGGCTTCCTGGTAGCTCAGTGGTAAAGAATTTGCCTTCAATTCAGGAACTGAAGGAGACGTGGGTTTGAAACCTGGGTCTGGAAGATCCCCTGGAGAAAGGTGTGGCAACCCACTCCAGTATTCCTGCCTTGAGAATCCCAGTAGACAGAGAAGCCATGGGGACTAAGTCCATGGGGTCGAAAAGAGTTGGACATGACTGTGACTGAACTAACATCAATCACACATAGTTAGATACCTGCCAGTAGTGCAAAAGTAAAGCCACCTGTATTTTCTTTAAAGGTTATTGAAGATATTTCCTTCTGCTGTGTCATATAAGAAATTAATTTTGTGTCTGTGTAGCTTTTGTAGCAATGGATAGACCGAATCTAGCTAGTAATACTAAAGACCCACAACTTAAACTCAAAAGTTCTATCATAGATTAACAGAGAAAAATTGTAAAGCTCAAAGAGAAGGAGGAAAAAGAGGGTTTCAACCACAATGAAAAACAGGCACTGGCTGTGAAAAACTCCCTTCAAAAATCTTGGCAACTTTACACTCACACATTGTTGTGTTGCTCATGCCAAGGAAATCTCAGTATTTTGCAGGAGCAGCAGTAAGAAATAAAAACTGCGTCGACTGCGTCGTGACTCTGTGGATTTGTTAACATTCCACTTAGAGAACCTGACCTGACACACACACGTCCACACATGTGTGCAACTCACATATGTACCCTGCTTGCACATACATGGACATGATAGCAAAATGTACATATTGTGAAGCTTAGAAAGAACAGATCAATGTAAAATATTGTTTTCTAAAGGACTCATTGGGAAAGACTCTGATGCTGGGAAGAATTGGGGGCAGCAGGAGAAGGGGACGACAAAGGATGAGATGGCTGGACGGCATCATTGACTCAATGACATGAGTTTGAGTGAACTCCGAGAGTTGGTGATGGACAAGGAGGCCTGGCATGCTGCGATTCATAGGGTCGCAAAGAGTCTGACACGACTGAGTGACTGAACTGAACTGAACTGAAAGGTGCTAAATGTTTCTTGGAACTGTGTCTGACTCATAATGAATATTCAATTAATATGTATCATTGAATAAATAATCAAACAAGTAAATTAAAATATGAGCATAAATCAAGAATATTATAAATAAGACTTTAAATGTTTAAATGCCCAATGTAAATAAATGCAAAGCTCCAAAATATTCATCTTTTAAAAAAGTAGGAAACTTCTGGAGCTGATGAATATGTCTGTTACTTTTACTGAAGGGATCATTTCATGGGTGTATACATACCTTCAATCCCATGAAATTTCATGTATTAAATCTTTGCAGTTTTCTTTCTTGGTATCATTTTTACTTCATAAAAAGCTGTAAACAAAATAAAAAATGTCAATACACACAGTGATTAAGTTGAATGCCATAAAATATTCACTTTTTATCCTTCCTTGACAAAACACTTTCAATTCTGTGTTTTATCTTAAGCAACTCAATTTTGTCCTGCATAAAATGCACAGATTGGATCATGTGTTTGAAATACATTTTCCATCCAAGGTTTATCTATTTGACAATCTTCCCATCCTTGTCTCTCACGAGATCTCAAATTCTTCCCTGCTGCTGCTGCTAAGTTGCTTCAGTCGTGTCTGACTCTGTGTGACCCCATAGATGGCAGCCCACCAGACTCCCCCATCCCTGAGATTCTCCAGGCAAGAACACTGGAGTGAGTTGCCATTTCCTTCTCCAATGCATGAAAGTGAAAAGTGAAAGTGAAGTCGTTCAGTCATGTCCGACCCTCAGCGACCCCATGGACTGCAGCCTACCAGGCTCCTCTGTCCATGGGATTTTCCAGGCAGGAGTACTGGAGTGGGGTGCCATTGCCTTCTCCCTTATTCTTCCCTATAATGCGTTTATGCTTCAGTCGTGTCCAACTCTGTGTGACCCTATGGACTACAGCCTGCCAGGACCTTCTGTCCATGGGATTCTCCAAACAAGAATACTGGAGTGGGTTGCCATTTCCTCCTCCAGAGGATCTTTCCGACTCAGGAACTGAACCCATTTCTCTTATGTCTCCTGTACCGGCAGGCAAGTTCTTTACCACCAGTGTCATTTGGGAAGACCTGAAAGATTCTAATATCTAAAAAGGAAATTTTTCAAGTTTCGGAGCCACCTTTTTTACCCCTGATTCTCAGTGTTCTAGTATGGGGAAGGACTCTTTCTAATTAGGAAAAACATTTACTTTTTCCCCATCATAGCAGTTCCTTATTATATGTTACCATAGGGAGTCAGTTTGCTAAAACTGTATTTCTAAGAACATTTCCTCTGCTCCTTTGTACCTAAATGAGAAATAGGATTGCTTTATTTCCCTTAAGGAAAGGCTGGAAGGAAGAAAGAGCCTCTGTTAGGTGTTTTTAAGCTCAGAAATCTGCATTTCACATTCAAAGCTACCTTCTTAATGTACTTTTCAGGGAGGAATTGTGTTCCCTGTCTTGCTCACTCCCATCCGATTTCCATAAAAGTGACTTCCGGTGTCTGTCTGAGCATTTCTCTCTCTTTGTCGTGTTCTGAAAACATGCTTCCTGCAGTAACTTCTGCACCCCAAGCAGGTATTTCCAGTGACTTACTGTGAAAGGCACAGACATTTCCCGTCAGGGCTCAAGGACGACAGAGAAATGTTTAGCGCCAGCAACAGCCGTTACCAGCCAGACTACCTCGGATTGGTCACGTCAACTCTTTCATTTCAGGGTCCTCCACTAAGAAGAGGAGAACAATAGCAACAATCCTTAGCTTTCCAATTCGTTTAAGGATTAAAGAAGAAAACTCATGAGAAACACTTAGCTTAGTGCCTGGAATGCTGTTGTGCAGACAGTAAACATGAGCAATTATTCTTATCATGATTAGTATATAATTATATACTATCTGTATATTTATTACAATAATTATATGGTTTATAATGATAGTTTGGCTTCCCACTAGTGCTAAAGAACCCACCTGCCAAGGCAGGTGTAAGAGATGAGGGTTTGATCCATGGCTCAGGAAGATCCCCTGGCAGAGCGCATGGCAACCCACTCCAGTATTCTTGCCTGGAGAATCCCATGGACAGAGGAGCCTAGTGGGATACAGCCCTTAGGGTCACACAGAGTCAGACATGACTGAAGCCTGCATGCATAATGATAGAGTATTATCATCTTGTTATTAACTGGATTCAAATCACTATCTTTATTCTCACACCTAACCCTGTCTTTTCTGAGTGTCATCCTTAAGATTCTAGGTTCCTGTGGCTTGCTCTCCTCCCTATGAACCGCAGATCTTCTCCTGGAGCTCTGGGGTGCTGGTGTGTACAATCCCTGGTGTGCCTCCCATCCCTGCATCCCTACAAAGGGCATCTTCTGACCTTGGATGATGAGCTGTCTACCTACATCTCAGCTCTCTATGGTCGATAGGACGGTGAAAATTCAACACAATGGAGTCATCATTCTAGGGTTTTCAGACACCTTCATGTAATCTTGATTTATATAGCTCTGTTCCAAGTGGCTGTAGGGCTCGAGTCATGTTGGAGTAGACAAGTGGGGTAATTTGAATGGAGGAACAAGCCCGATGCTTAGGAGATACAGGTACGAGCACATCTGTTGGGAGGAAAAAGAAAGGTCAAGGGCAGACGCGTCATTGAAAGCCCTGGAGATTAAGACCACTGGGTGGGGAGGAGTCTGGCTGGTGCTCAGAGAAAGGGAGATATCGGATATGTGAAAGGTGCAAAACACAGGGCTCAGTCATATCACCAGGCTCGCAGGGCTGGGCTTCCCTGAGAACCTTGATATTCTCAGAGCTCATTTAAAAAAAAAAATCACTATTTTTGCCATTGCATATTACTGCTTTTCTAAAATGGAAATATTCCTGGTTTCTGGAGCAGGGAATTGCTTTAACTAGGATATGTAAAAGAAAATTTCAACTAGGATGTGTTAAAATGTCAAAAAGACTCATTTCCAAAACTAAGGATTTATATTGAAATAAAGCAGACTAAATTTTTCTGGGTAAGAATCATGTGTTTTGACTTACCTGGTCCTTCACTTTTCCAGGATGCAACAGCTCATGACTTCCCTGATCCCATGTTTTCCTTTAGTGCATCCCAAGGCAAGCATTGATTTTCATGATGTATCCCTTATTCGATTAAAAGCTTCTAGAAATGATTTCTACATGTTACTCCAGGGTGTGGTCCCCAGGGGCCTGACATAATAGAGAGCAGGTTGGGAAAAACAAAACAAAACCAAAAACCCTGAAGTCACACTGTGGAGTTTTGTTGCTGTTCAGTAGCTAAGTCATGTCCAACCAACTCTGTGTGTCTCCTTGGACTGCAGCTCCTTGGACTAGGCTCCTCTGTCCTTTACAATCTCCTGGAGTTTGCTCAAATTCATGTCCATTGAGTTGATGGTGCTATCTAACCATCTCATCCTTTGCCACCCTATTCTCTTTTGCCTTCAATCTTTTCCAGCATCAGGGTCTTTTCCAGTGAATTGGCTCTTTGCATCAGGTGGCTAAAGTATTGGGGTTCAGCATCAGTCCTTGCAATGAATATTTCAGGGCTGTTTTCCTTTATGGCTGACTGGTTTGACATCCTTGCAGTCCAAGGGAATCTCAAGAATCTTCTCTAAGACCAGTGTTCAAAAGCATCAATTCTTCAGTGCTCAGCCTTCTTTATGTCCAACTCTCACATCTGTACATGACTACTGCAAAAAGCACAGCTTTGACTGTATGGACCTTTGTCAGCAAAGTGTTATCTCTTCTTTCTAATATGCTGTCTAGGTCTGTCATAGCTTTCCTTCCAAAGAGCAAGGGCCTTTTAATTTCACGACTGCAATCACCATCTGCAGTGATTTTGGAGCCCAATAAAATCTGTTACTGCCAATTCCAGCCATATTCATGAGTATGCCACTTTCAGCCATACTCAGACTCAAAGCAGAGAATTAAGTTTCACTTCTTCTCTTTTCCTTTTTTTTTTTTTTGAATGTTAAGACTGTTAAGTTTAACGGTGATGGTGATGATAACAAGATGATTTACATGTGAACAAATGCCTTGGTTTGGAGCGAGTTTGGAAGAGAAAGAGAGCTTTTTTAGAGAAGCTAAGAGCAGAAAGATTAAGACTTAGATTCAGATCAGGAGCCACCAAAGGACACATAGGCAGTTTGAAGACAGGTCATCTGAACATCTAAACACTTTTCCAGCCTCTATGTCTGTCCTTGCTTTCCTTGCATTGGGATAATACTTCCTCCTCCACACCACCCCCGACCACCCATCCCAAGTCAACAGGCAGTGCAAGTAACCGGGCACATCTGTATTACTCCACTACCTTGAACCTATGGAAGATACTGCTAATAGATCAAAACTCCCCCATCCCACTAAATCTGGCCTTAAGATTCTTCTCAGTACAGCTTCTCAGGATAGCTTAAATACTAATTCCGATTAATTGCAGCTGGTTTATGAGGTGAAACATACTGTATTTGACCTCTTGGTGACTTTGTCCTAATTGGTGGCTCGTTGAGTCAGACCAGGATTGGGTGGCTTTGTGGAATATAATTTTGATGTGCTTATTGAGAGGCTTGTGGAACAGAAAGTCTCTCCATATAGATGGCGACGCAAGGAATAGCAACAGTTGTGGACATGCTTTTAGAAAGCCAACAGAGTGGTCTCCAAATCCTGAGAACTGTCTCTGGTATTTTGTTCCACTGGAAAGAGTTTCACTCTTGATGCCCTGCCCAGAATCCCTCAGATCGCTTTTCCTGGTTTTGTCTGTCATCCTCAAGCTCCCACTTTCACGCTTGCCATGTTTAGAGGTTTGCTCTTGGTCATTGCACTGTCTTTCACATATGGAAATCCTGGGTGTTAGCAGAAGTCCCTCCACATGGCAAGAACACACACACGTGCACACACACACACACACACACGCCATCTGCAGCCGGTGGTGGAACGAGCTCTAAAGTGTCCTTTCCTTCCTGCCCAGAACTCCTTTTGAGATCTGTCTACATCTGGGGCTTCATCTAAAACTGTGCCTTTGCTTGCTTTTTTCCTCTTCTGCATCCTCTTCCATCCCGGACTGTTTCTCCTGAGTGATGGTCCTTCTTAAATGACCTGCCGCTGAATCCTTGGTTCAGTGAACTTTTGACCCCAAAAGACAGTATGGAATAGTTTCTTTGCCTTGAGCTTTCCAAAAAATTTAAACTCATAATTTATGTTATGGATATCATTTTATTCAAAGCTATTTTGGTTGCAAAATATCTATTAAAAATGGATTTAAGCTAACTCAAGTGAAGAGAAGCAGTTGTGTAGTTATAGGATCTCATAGGTATTTGTTGTTAAAATATGTAATATGAGCCTAGAATTCCAGGGACGTAAAGTGGCAGATACTTTCTATGTCTAGGATACGTGACTTCTCCAATCACTGTCTCTCTTGGTGGATCCAGTTATTCTTTTTCTTTATTTGCAAATTACTTTGGCTTATTTTTCTAAATCATGGCTAAATCCAGGTGTCTCCATGCCTCTCTCTATATTCATAAACTCTCTCCTCCATCACCAATTCCCCTTGCCTGCTTTGTTTCTTGTTTTAAATTTTCAAGACAAAAAAATTCTGATAAAGTTGGATCCTATATGTAATCAGGCCACCCATGGCAAGTGAATTCATTGGATCCCATTCCAGGAAGCAAACAGAGAGACAGAGATTCATACAGCGTGTCTTTTTGGTACATGAATCAACAGCTCTGAGGGACAGGAGACAGCAGTGTTGGGCAGAGGGGAGCATGCAGTCACAGTCAAAGCCTCAGCCACACTTCCAGGAGCCCTAGACATGAGATGCCTTTCTCAGCTGTCCTGACTTGGGACCTGGGGTCCAAAGATTTACTACTCTGAATCTCAGGGATGCAGGACAAGGAGGGGCACTCTTGGGCTGTCCAGCTCCCAACAACCATGGGACAAGGACCCAGCTGAGCCTTAGTCCTGAGAGGATGGATCTGCTCTATCCTCACAGCGCCCTCAAAGCAGATCAAAATGAGAGGCCCCTCCAATAGCCCAGCCTGAGTTGGGGGGACCCCTGGCATCTGTCCATCAGCTCTCAATTGGTTATACATCATGGTCACCAATGATGGAGACTGGAGGGGCCTCCAAGAAGTTCAGTGTCAGTGAGATCTCTCTGAGTGCGGAAGGAAAGAAATTATACCCAATAAAATTCATGAGCCACTGGTGGAAATGCAGAAAACAGTTTAAGAATGACAAATAATTTTCCTAAGATACTTTAGGTGTCATTAAATGTAAACCACCAGTAAGGCATGACTGCTGTTCTCCACTTTTAGAGGGGCAGAAGGACTAAACAGACACAGCTTCTACACTAACTAACCTATAATTGCACACTTGAGTTAAATCCACGTTAAGTCAAAGCGTGCTTTATTGATCCGAGATAAAATGGATCTTTAATTTAAAATAGTCCTTTTGTGCTTGCCCTTAAAACAAACAAATGCATATGTTTGCCCCTCTGAAAAAGTAAGGTTTGATTTAAAGTACAGTATAATTCCCTTCACCGCCTCCATGAGATGGCCCTTAAAGCAGTAAGGGCGGTGTTCCTTCTACACAAATGCCGTGAGCAAGAGTCGCTGCATAAATATTTTGCTCTGTGGCACCAGCATTGACATGTCGCTGGTATAAAAACAACACTCCATCATGGGGCCAGCGTTTGGAAACTGTCTTCAATGTGGTAGCTGAGGTTTAAGTGAATGTAAACACAAAAGGATTCCCCTGATGATGCCCGGGAAGGTATATTCCCCTGTCTTTGCCTCCTTTGTTCTTCTTCTTCAGGAAGGAAAAAAGAGAAGCAAGGATGTGAAACAAGGAGCACGTGCCTG
>SJYA01002282.1:37657-51588 GCA_006410615.1 Neotragus moschatus | reverse complement strand
TTTCACTTTCATTTCACCCATCTTGCCACCAGATGTGTATAAGAGACAGGGATATTAGGTTGTTCACAGACCCTTTCCAAGGGCCTAAGATTCATATGCTTTTCTTCTTGTCTCACTGTCATCATTTCCTTTGTAGGTAGCCTCTAGTGAATGTTACCAATTTTATAAAAGTATATTTGAATTATTAATGATTATAGTTATTTTTTTTATCTTTTTTTTTAAACTTTATTTTACTTTACAATACTGTATTGGTTTTGCCATACATCAACATAAATCCACCATGGGTGTTGTATTTATATTTGTGCTGTTAGAGCAATTGTTGCATGCAAACTGCAAGGCAGCAAAGTATTCACAGTAGCTCCTCTTGCAAGTATGATGCTTTATTTGTTTATTCAAGGCAGCTTTTCAATGAAGAGTACTTTGATAACTGCTGCCTTAAACCAATGATGTAATGTACCAATTGTTGTTAAGTTTAGTGGATTAATTTCAAATGAAATATCTTAAACATATTGTATTGTTATATTTTCTGTTTTCTATTAACATTGTTTTAAATTTTTGTTTTATAAAATTAGGCATCGAAATGAAAAAAATACAATTCTGTCTAATTCAATCACGAATGGTCAATTTCTCCTTCCTTTTATATTTCTTTTCTTCCTTGTATATTTCCTTTCTCCTTCCCTCTTCTCTTCTTCCTCCCTCCATCTTCTTCCTTCCTCTTTCCTTTCCTTACTTTACTCCGTCGGCCCTTCAGCAAAGATTTCTCGGTTACCTACTATGTACTGGGCTAAAATCTATGCCAGGAAATGCATAATCAAATACCTCCTTGTTACAGATATAAAGGGCCTTCTATTCTATTGGAAGAGTTACCCCTTTGTAATGTAATATTTACCACAGTTATTTTTTTTTTTTTTACAGTGAATGTGTGTTATTTACCTGCCCAAAATCAATCCTTCTTTCTTTATGGTAAGAGTGCCTTGAATTTGTGTTTGGAGACATTCCTTCCTCATCTGCTTTTTAGGGTTTGGTTGGAAGTGATATCAGTCACACATTCAAGGATGGACTCCACATATCCTATCAATGTTTCCCCGGCAACAGTAATCAGCATGGAACCAAACTGAGGATGAAATTAACATAAGACTTAGTGATGGACCCTGGTGATACTGCTTACACATAGATGAAGCCAAAGCTTTGCCTGGAGCCGCGGCCACAATGGCTTACCCCTTGCATTCTCTCTGTCACAGTGACCAGTGGCACTAGAGAATCCTGGGTCTCCGTTTGCATCCTCCATCAGCAAGATGCATCTGATGGATGACGCCAGACAGCCCAGTGTATATGAAACAACCCAGTGTACATGAAAGAGAGAGAAATGTTTGTAGTATCAGGCCAGTGAGATTTGGAGATTGCTTATAACTACATCTTAACCTAGCCTATCCTGGCGATACAAGGTAGGAAGTAGAACTTGATGAGATTACAGAGGAACAGGAATCAAAAGCTTATTCAAGAAGGCATTTTCTAATGAATGGCTGCCTTACAGAGTAGAAAAACAGTTTTCTAGGTATGTTTGCCAGTGATGTTAACATTCAAACCATTACTCTGAGGTTTTACACTGGTGTGTTGACATAGAATGCGTTCTTCCTTTCTTTCTCTCTTTCTTTTTGTAGCCATTTAGTTCTGATTTAGCTTGTCTAACTTAGCACTTTAAAAAACCCTTTTCATTTTGAAATAATTATACATGCACAGGAAGGAGCAAAAAATAGTAGAGACAGATGCCATACGCATTTCTCCCAGGGTCTCCCAATGGTTACATCATATATAATTAGTTTGTTACAAACTCAGAAAACTGGCATTGACACCATGTGTGCGTTTAGTTGGATGTCACTATGTTACATGTGGAGATCCACCTGGCCACTACTCCATCACCTCCAGCCCTCTTTCCTGTGGCCCTTTCACGATCGCCCCACCATCTCCCCTCCATCATTGCCCTGCTTCTGGCAACAACTAATCTGTTCTCCATCAGTGCAATTCTGACATGTGGAGTATAGTATTTTGAGTGCATTCCCTGTATAGCTTTTGCTTTATTGTGGTAGAAGTCACATACTATAAACTGTACTATTTTAACCACATTTAAGTGTATAGCTCAGTGGCACTAAGTATATTCACACTATTGTGCAACTCTCGTTGTGCATCCATCTTCCAAAGTTTTCACCTTCCTAAACTGAAACTCTGTCCTCAAGAAACACTAACTACCTGTCTTCCCCTGTGGCTCAGCTGGTAAAGAGCTCACCTGCAATGTGAGAGACCTGGGTTCGATCCCAGGATTGGGGAGATACTCTGGAGAAGGGAATGGGTATCCACTCCAGTACTCTGGCCTAGAGAATTCCATGGACTGCATAGTCCATGGGGTCGCAAAGAGTCGGACACGACTGAGAGACTTTCACTTTCATTTCACCCATCTTGCCACCCCACCCCTCCCCACACCATGCTCCTGGTATCAATGACTGTGAATTCGACTATTCAGGTATCTTATGTAAGTGTAATCAAACAGTATTTGTACCTAATGTATATTGGAATGCATTTTTATGGCTAACTTAATATATGTCCTACAAAAAGATTGTACCTTCTTCTTTCTTTGTTTTTGCTAGTGGTTGCACAAAGCTTTTTTTCCCTCAAGGTTACTAGGTTATTTCATATACATATATGTAACTTGTCATAGTCTTTTAGTATCAGTATTGTCCAGTTCAAGTGAAACGTAGAAAGATACTTGTCTTCATAACCCTTTACTTTATAATTGTCTTAAGTATTCCTTCTATGTACACTGAGATCACATTATAACTGAGGTCGCTCAGTCATGTCTGACTCTTTGCGACCCCATGAACTGTAGCCCACCAGGCTCCTCCATCCATGGAATTTTCTAGGCAGGAGTACTGGAGTGGGTTGCCATTTCCTTCTCCAGGG
This sequence comes from Neotragus moschatus, assembly GCA_006410615.1. NCBI lineage: Eukaryota > Metazoa > Chordata > Mammalia > Artiodactyla > Bovidae > Neotragus > Neotragus moschatus. Next base: position 48,633 of record SJYA01002282.1, on the reverse strand, counting down.
GATCTTCCCAATCCAGGGGTCTAACCTGGGTCTCCCATATTTTGGGCAGACGCTTTACTTTCTGAGCCACCAGGGAATCCCGAGATCACATTAAGCAGTGTTGTATGTTTTGCTTCAGCCACTAAACATAACACAATTAAGAAAACTCAAGAGAGTGAAATAGTTTCACTCCTTCTATTGCTCTTTCCTGTTTCCTGGTATTACAAGATTCCTTCTTTCATCATTTTTACTAGTTAGAGAATTTCCTTTTGACATTCTTTTAGGGCGGGTCTGCTGTTGATGACTTTAGTTTTAGTTCTTAGTTTTCCTTCATCTGAGAATCTCTTGATTTATCCTTTCTTTCTGAAGGACATTCTCACTGGATATAGAATTCTTATGGGTAATTCTTTTCTCTCAGTGCTTGTTTCCTTCTGGTTTCATTCTTTCACATCAGAAATCTGCTATCTTTCAGATTGTTTTATCCCTATGGGCTAATGAGTGATTTCTTTCGATTTTTAATCTATTTTTTTTTTTTTTTTGGTCTTTAGTTTTCAGAAGTTTGCCTATGATACATGATACATTTTGGCATGAGTTTCTTTGGGCTTACCATGTTTAGTGTTTGTTCAGCTTCTTGAATCTGTAAGCTTTTGTCTTTTGTTAGACTTGGGAAATTTTCAGCCACTTTTTACTTAACTACCTTTTCAACCCTGTCTTCGTCTTTGGTCCAGGTACTCAGTTGACATAAAAGTTAGAATTTTTGTTATAGTCTCCCATGCCACTTTCTGTCTTTTGAATTGATTTGATCTCTGTTTCTCAGACTGGGTAATTTCTGTTCTTCCGATTTTATTTCAGATTTTTGTAACTTTCAATTTAAAATTTCAATTTGGTTTTTCCTTCTATTTCTTTGTTACAACTTTCTTTCTTTTTTTTTTTTTTTTTATTTGTTTCAAACCTGTTCATAATTGGTTCTGGAAGTGTTTTTATGGTGGCTGTCGGGAATCCTTGCCAGATTATTCTAACACCCATGTCATCTGAGTGTTAATGTCTATCGATTATCTTACCTCATTCAAGTGGAAATCTTCTTGGCTCTTGGTAAGATGAGTGACTTTTGATTGGAACATGGACAATTTTAGTATAATGTTTTGGGAGTCTGGGTCTTATTTAAATCATGTGTTTTAGCAAATCTCTCATAACACCCCTTCACAAGGAAGAGACTGCTGCTTGGTGACTGTCATGAGGGAGGTCTTCTTGCTTCCACTGACACTGGGGGCTCCTTCCACTGGGAGCTCCTTCTTGCTGGGAGGAGGTGGGCAATCAAGTTTCCCAGGAGGCTCCATTTGTAATGTCCTTGCTGGGAGGGAGGAGACACCTAATGACTACCTTTACCTGACCCACCTACACTGTGGAGGGAGGTTCCATCACCACTGGGGTGTTGCTGAGGTCCATTATTGCTGGTAGGCGGGAGCCCAGACTCCCTGCTTCTCAAACAACACATGGCGGGGGGTGTCTTTTAGAGTTTGCTGAGGGCTGAGGGTGGAGTCTACGCTCTCCGCGTGGACTGTGATGACAGGGATGGTAGTGGACCACAGTTTTTCCTCTGGTTTTGGCTGGAGCAGAGTGACTATGCTCTAGAAGTTCTCCGTCCCTCTGGGATGTCCCTTTGCTACTCCTTTGGTGAGAGAGCAAGCTTTTCTGTTCTGTCTCTGTTGGCCTTACTTTCAGTTGTCTGCTTCTCCAGTATCTTTTGGACCCTGTTCGAAGGATTCTAGACTGAAAGGGGGCCCAGGGCACTCACCACTGTGTCACTCCTAGGATGCTGAGGTCCTGGTCTACTATACCTTTCTCTATGCCTTGAAGACTACTCATATGTTGTTTATACATAATATTCAGGGTTGTTATGTCTTCTTACTGAGAGGAATAGAGAAGTTACATGTACTCTATTTTTTCAGAAGAAGAAATCCAGATTTTTTTCAATAAAAATGAACTATTGAATCATGGTTATTTTCATATTTATTTTTACCTTATGAAAATTACCCCTAAAGTTTGCATAGTTATCTAATATGCTTGTCATTTGCAGAATCAATATAGATCATTCAAAGACATCAGTGGTCTCGCTGCTCTATAGTACTTAATTTAATGTATTTGCCTGAAAACAACCGATGGTCTCATAGGACACATTCCTGTTTGTGGTCATGTCTGACTCTATTTCAAGTTCTCCAACACTCTCCTAAGAGTTATTTAAAAGGAATAAATCTCCTCATGAGCTCACAGTGAGTTGACAATCTAGAAAGTAGTCCTCATTTTTCATCCAGAGTCCTATCCAGAATTCTCTTTTGTACAGTGTAGCTCATTTTGAGAAACAGTACTTATGATCTGTTGCAACTCTTTGCAGGCACAGATCTCTTGTTCTTCTTATTCTTCTTCATTGTGCTAATTTTCATGTCCTAATTTTGTCTAAATTCGCCTTACAAATAGAGCATGTAAAATGCAGTCTTTCAAAAATTAAGCTGTAACTGTGCCAAGAGTAAGTTGGCACTGTTATGAAGGCATGATGTTAGCACTTGGACAGCTCAGATCGTGAAATGGAGAATTATTTAAGGAACAAATGGAAAAATTTGTAAGAGCATTAACCTGTCTTTGGAGAAATTGGCTTAATGCTTCATTTTTTCAACCATTGTTTCTCCTATTCATAGAAGCCTTCATGGAACAAGTTTATAGGTTTGCATTTTATTTTATTTTTACTACCAGAGTGGAGTCATCTTTCAGGTAATTTAAACTTTTAATTGTCTAGCAATTTGAATCTGTTTCCTTCTGTTAATGGTCCAGAAAGCTCTTTAACAGAGACTGAGTTCCCAGAAGCTCTCCTGATAAATGGCACATCATATTTGGTGGGGGGGTGAGGATGGTGGGAACAAGTCCAACCATTTGTATCCTGAAAAGTATTTTTAAACATTGTTTCTCTTGTTATAGGATTCCATTAATAGGTGGTTGCCAATTCTTTAATGAGTTGATATAAAATCCTAGCTAAATATTACCTATTCACCAAAGAACCATGTCCAGACGAGTAAAGTGTTGTATTCTACATTGTGGGGTAGGAGCAGAGACATAGAGAAATGGTCCAGATCCTACATTGCCCTCAAGAAAACAAGAGGCAAGACACACAGTCATGACCATGATGGTAACAGGACATTTTAAAAATTGTCACATTGTAAAAGCCCTGTGTTGGAAGCCTGCTGGGTGAAACAGTGAGGCAAGATTGCCCAGAGGAAACTGAGCTGCACAGGATGTGAGGTCACGGTGGAGGGACCTGAGTGATGCCAAGGAGGTGACGCCGCAGATCACGTAGTGGTCCAACCACAAAACCAGGAAGGATGGACGGTCCTGCTGGGTGGAGGAAACCAGGAAGGAACACTTTGAGAAGAGGAGCTTTGCAGAAGGAAGAAGGAAGTGAATAGCGACTTGCAGTGCGAGTTCACACTTTGACAGTTTTGGGAATTTGGCGGAGGAATTTCTCTGTTGTTCTGAGACCACAAGGATGCTTGGCAAGTTCAGATACAAGGCAGATATGTGATCAAAGTGCTATTCTAGGAGGTCACATTCTGCAGTGGTGTTATTCTATATGTTGGAAAGTAGAAAGACAAGAGGTAGAAGTGCCAATGCAAGGTTAAGTTGAAAAAAATCAATTTCCAACCCACCAAATCCAGTGATCACAGTGGAAATAAAGAGGAAACAATTATTATGAAGGAAATGGTAACAACTTGGTTTCTGATCACGTGCAGCACAGTCACTAGGAGTCAGGAATAGGCAGCAAAAACTCTGAGGCTCACTGTAGCCATTTTCGGAAACCACTCTGTAAATCATTTAAATTGTTTGATGAAAAATGGAAATTATATTTTTATCCAAGAAATTCTAAAAAAAAGTGCAGAAATAATAAGGTGGTTATAAAAATCAATCTAAATGGTTATAAGAATCAACCTAAATGGTATAAGAATCAACCTAAATGTCCAACAACAGATGAATGGCTAAAGAAGATGGGTCCATATATACAATGGTATATTACGCAGCCATTGAAAAAGGCTGAAAAAATCCTGGTTTCAGCAATATGCATGGACTTAGAGATTACCGTATTAAGTGAAACAAATCATATAGAGAAATACAAATATTGTATGATATTATATGTGAATATAAATATGACACAAATGAATTTATCTATGAAACAGTAATAAACTCACAGACATAGAGAACAGACTTGTGATTGCCAAGGGGGAGGGGAACAGGGGAAGGACAGATTGGAAGTTTGGAATTAGCAGATACATATTATTATAGGTAGGATGGATAAACAACAAGGTTCTACTGTGCAGCATAGGGAAATATATTCAATATCCTGTGATAAATCATTATGGAAAAGAATATGAAAAAGAATGTATACATATACATATGTGAATCACTTTGCTATTCAGTAGAAATTAACACAACATTGTAAATCAACTATACTTCAATAAAATCTTTAAAAAAGAGAGAGAGAGAGCGATGGTGGAGATGAGTATGTTTATTGGTCCATAAAGCAGAAAGGAGGGAAGTGTTCACAGGATCAGTTAGAGATACTGAATAGCATGATGGAGTGAGGCGGAAAAATTCAAGAAATGCAGGATTGCTTTCCTAGTATACGTCAAATGGATAGGATGGACAGTGGAGATGGCCAATGGAGATCAACACTTTAATGTCTTTCCCTCTGAGTCAGGAGAAAATGATCAGAATATGGAGACACATCTTGAGAGGCAGCTTGTGTCAAGGTCAGTGTCACAGAAGTGGAGCTGTATTCACTGTCTTTCCTGCTGCTTCTGTGACTTTAGGCAACACACTTATCTATCTACTTCTGCTTTATTGACTATGCCAAAGCTTTTGACTGTGTGGATCACAAAACACTGTGGAAAATTCTTAAAGAAATAGGAATACCAGACCACCTGACCTGCCTCCTGAGAAATCTGTATGAAAGTCAAGAAGCAACAGTTAGAACAGAACATAGAACAACAAACTGGTTCAAAGTTGGGAAAAAAGTACATCAAGGCTGTATATTGTCACCCTGCTTATTTAACTTATATGCCAAGTACATCATGTGAAATGCCAGGCTGGATGAAGCACAAGCTGGAATCAAGATTGCCGGGAGAAATATCAATAAGCTCAGATATGCAGATGACACCACCCTTATGGCAGAAAGTGAAGAAGAACTAAAGAGCCTCTTGATGAAGGTGAAAGAAGAGAGTGAGGAAGTTGGCTTAAACCTCATTCAGAAAATGAAGATCATGGCACCCAGTCCCATCACTTCATGGCAAATAGATGGGGAAACAATGGCAACAGTAAGAGACTTTATTTTCTTGGTCTCCAAAATCACTGCAGATGATGACTGCAGCCATGAAATGAAAAGACACTTTCTCCTTGGAAGAAAGGTTATGACAAACTTAGACAGCATTTAGAAAGCAGAAATATTACTTTGCCAACAAAGATACGTCTAGTCAAAGCTATGGTTTTTCCAGTAGTCCTGTACGGATGTAAGAGTTGGGCTATAAGGAAGGCTGAAAGCCAAAGAATTGATGCTTTGGAACACTGGTGTTGGAGAAGACTCTTTAGAGTTCTTTGGACTGCAAGGAGATCAAACCAGTCAGTCCTAAGAGAACTCAAAGGAATATTCATTGGAAGGACTGATGCTGAAGCTGAAACTCCAATACTTTGGCCACCTGGTACGTGGAACTGACTCTGATGCTGCGAAAGATTGAAGGCAGGAGGAGAAGGGGATGACAGGATGCGATGGTTGGATAGCCCCACTGACTCAATGGACATGAGTTTGAGCAAACTCCAGAAGATGGTGAGGACAGGGAAGCCTGGCGTGCTGCAGTCCCTGGGGTTGCAAAGAGTTGGACACAACTGAGTGACTAAGAAACAACTTACCTTTCTACCTGTTGGAGCTCCCCAGATCTGTAGTTCCTAATGATACCTATGTGGGAAGGATACTATAAGGAATAAATAAGATAAGCTGCATTTGTGCAACTTAGCGTTAGCATGATATCTGGCACATTGCAATCCAGTAAATGATATGATTGCTGTGGTATTTTTCTTCCACATATTTCTTTTTGGGGTGAAGAAAGGCTCGTGAAATTCACTGCTTGAAATAGTAGGAAGACAATTTAGCTATTTCAGGCAACCGGTTTTCTTTAGCCTCAAGGCTTTTCTGAGAAAGTAAATCAACCCAGAAAATATTTGCATTTTAAAAAGGACCTTCAAACCTCAAGAGAGAGGATGGTAAAGAAAGGGAGATTTTTGCTTCCTCAAATAGCACACAGCAAATGGACTTAGGCTTGCCTTTGTGTAAATCGAACCTCTTTGGTACCACGCTTGTAATACCTTGTAGTTAGTCTAAACTAGTCAAAATAATATGTTTAGCTTGAAATAATTTCTAAATTCCCTTAAAGTCATTACAGTATGAGGATTAACTCCTGTGAGGTCAGGCCACTGAGCACACCCCTGTCACCTTCCTTGTAACCCCTGATTTCTGTTTCTCAGAAGCCTGGACCTGTTGATACATCTGGGATATGGTGATACATTCTATGGAGGATTAAGCCAGAAAATGATTTATAAATTTGGTTGGTACATTCTTGGTTTTAAATTAGCAGTATAGTCAAAGCAATGGTTTTTTCCAATGGTCGTGTACGGATGTGAGAGTTGGACCATAAAGAAGACTGAGCATTGAAGAACTGATGCTTTTGAATTGTGGTGCTGGAGAAAAATCTTGAGAGTCTCTTGAACAGCAAGATCAAACTAGTCAGTCCTAAAGGAAATCAACCCTGAATATTGGAAGGACTGATGCTGAAGCTAAAGCTTCAATAGTTTGACCATCTGATGTGAAGAGCTAGACCCTGATGCTAGGAAAGATTGAAAGTAGAAGGAGAAGAAGGCAACAGAAGAGGAGATGGTTGGATGGCATTGCCAACTCAGTGGACATGAATTTAAGCAAACTTGGGGAGATAGTGAAGAACAGGGAGGCCTGGCGTGCTGCAATCCATGAGGGTGCAAAGAGTCAGACATGAATAAGTGACTGAAAAACAACAAAAATATCCACACCAAAGACTATTTGTGGGAAGGAAACATTGGCCCAAACTGGTAAATATGTTTTGAGCCCAAGTTCTTTTTCCAGTGTTGCTTCGTTGCCATAAATACATATTTACATTTTAATCATATATGTATTTGTGCTGAGATTGCAATTAACAACAGACATCCATTTTGTACTTTGAGACTTCAGAAGGGTTTTCATGTGTGTAAAATAAAGATTTTGGGCTCGTTTTAAAAAACAAAAAGAAATTAAATAAAAGCTGAGCTCTTTTTGGTTTAAAACAACATGAGTCTATATGTGTCACTACTTACAACATGTTTGCTGAGGACAGTTATTCCAAAATCTCAATGAACATTGCAAAAATTTTGCTGGGTATTCAATCAGAATTGAGGAATTGAATGGTATATTTTGGGGGTTAAGTGTAGGAAACAGGAAATTCTATGAACTAATATGTTGCATGAATACAGATCAATTGACTTCTCTGTATCTTGGGGCAGTGTTCTGCCATTGAGACACAAGAGAGCAGAAAGGCTTTGGCAGAATCATTGCCACGATCCATGTAGTGATGATGTCCTGGGTGGGTGAGCTCACAACCGGAGGTAAACTCCCCCGTCATGATGTCATGATAGCTATTCTGAATCTGCAAACGCAGCAGTGTTTCAGCTGAAACATGGACACGTTTCATCTCTCAGTGAGAACAGGTTAGTTACGGCAGACACAAGATTGGCATTTTGCACAGCAACACTTCATATCCTGCTTCTGCAAGCAAGAGGCCAAGTATAGATTTTTTTTTTTTTTTAATTGGATCATCATTGTCCTCTTTTTCTACATGGTCTTCTCTTTTCTATATGGGCTTTCTATATGGGTGGCTGACAGTAAAGAATCTGTCTGCAATGTGGGAGACCTGGGTTCAATCCCTGGGTTGGGAAGATCCTCTGGAGAAAGTAATGGCTACCCAGTCTAGTACTCTTGCCTGGAGAATTCCACGGACAGAAGAGCCTGGTGGGCTACACAATCCATGGGGTCTCAAAGAATCAGACAAGACTGAGCAACTAATACTTCTTTTTTATACAATGTTATTTTTGAAGAATACTTTAATATTAAGGTTTTGTTTTTAATAAACAACTAATTTATTCTTTTCTAAAAAGAATGTTCACTATAAAAATAAAGATATTTTCAGTTCAGTTCAGTTCAGTCACTCAGTCATGTCCGACTCTTTGTGACCCCATGAATCGCAGCATGCCAGGCCTCCCTGTCCATCACCAACTCCCGGAGTTCACTCAGACTCACGCCCATTGAGTCGGAGATACCATCCAGCCATCTCATCCTCTGTCGTCCCCTTCTCCTCCTGCCCCCAATCCCTCCCAGCATCAAAGTCTTTTCCAATGAGTCAACTCTTCGCATGAGGTGGCCAAAGGACTGGAGTTTCAGCTTTAGCATCATTCCTTCCAAAGAACACCCAGGGCTGATCTCCTTTAGAATGGACTGGTTGGATCCCCTTTCAGTCTAAGAGACTCTCAAGATATTTTATATGCACTCTAAATTTTGACCCTTATCTTAACATCTTTCTGATGGTTTCTTAATCTTGTCAAAACTATAACTCTATCCATTTCATGATTTCAAATAAATAAGCCTGATATTTTCTCATTAAACTACTCTTTTTTTGGTGAACATTTTTGGAAAATTACATTAAATGTTGCTGCCAGGGTAATGCTACCAGCAGATATATTCATTTGCTAGATGTTTTAGATTGAATGATATTAGAGGTCTGGCCCTTGACAATAAATATGGACATGCAAGATGTTTACAGAGGAGAGTTCTTGGGTTCAAATTCTAAAGGTAAGAGCAGGAAGCAGGGCTGAGCAGAGGGAGATCCCCATCCACCCTGGGGGAAGCCCTGAAATGGAGATGGGTCTTCAGAGCAGACTCATGAAGATCCTGTGGGTGCCAGGCAGGCCTCATCTCCTCTTGTGTGGAGCCACACTTCCTGGCCACCCCTGGGAAGTCATCCTGCCTGTGTCAGCAGAAGGAAATTTCTGGAAAGGCTGTGGGATGGAACCTGGCTTCACAACTAGGGTTGGGGATGTTGCCCCCTACAAAGAGTTAATGTCTTTAAAAATTGTAGAGCTGCATGGACCCCAAACTCCATAATCATCTTAGAAACATGAATTTGATGATAAACTTTGTGGAAGAAATATGTACATTCCTGGAAATTACTTATATGACACTACTTGTTGAGGTTATCAGAATCTCTATCACTCAAATTTATTATTTTAGGGGCATTCTTTATCCATCTTCCTCTGGCCTCTTTTTTCAAAGTAGCTTCAGAATCAAAGTTATATGGAGATAAATTACATGGAATTTAGAGTTAGATTTTTCAGGATTAAAGATTTGTTAGAAAACAGCATTTGAAACCAACAAAGCTATCCCTGACTAATTAGTATCAATCTTTATTGATAATAATCATTGTTTATTTATTGTCACTCATTTGTTTATGGTCATTGACTTTTTACCTCTCCTGATTAATAATGTGTGGCTTCTCAAAGACATCACAAAACTAAAATATATTTATCTCAAAATTATTTGCCAAACTAAAATTTTCTCAGATTAAAGATCGCTGAATTTCTATTTTTTGACTCCTTTATCTTTTAAATTTGCTTTGTTGAAGTATGTGCTTAGTTGCTCAGTCATATCTGACTCTTTGCAACCCCATGGACTACACTCACCAGGCTGCTCTGTCCATGGGATTCTCCAGGCAAGAATTCTGGAGGGGGTTGCTATGCCCTCCTCCAGGGGATCTTCCCAACCCAGGGATCAAACCCAGGTCTCCCACATTGCAGGCAGATTCGTTGCTGTCTGAGCCACCAGGGAAGCCCTTGTTAAAGTACAGCTGATTTATAATAATACTATGTTAATTTCTGCTGTACAGCAAAGTGGCTCAGTTATTTGTGTATATATATACATTCTTTCTCATTTTCTTTTCCATTATGGTTTATTGCAGGACATTGAGCATAGCTNTGCAGGCAGATTCGTTGCTGTCTGAGCCACCAGGGAAGCCCTTGTTAAAGTACAGCTGATTTATAATAATACTATGTTAATTTCTGCTGTACAGCAAAGTGGCTCAGTTATTTGTGTATATATATACATTCTTTCTCATTTTCTTTTCCATTATGGTTTATTGCAGGACATTGAGCATAGCTCCCTGTGCTCTACTGTAGGACCCTGCTGTTTATCCATTCTTTATATACTGCATTTCCTCTGCTGCCCTCAACCTCCCAACTCTCTATGTTTAGTTGCTTTCAGCCGCTTAGGCAAACAGAGCACCTCCAGTGGTGATGATGACTGAGGTGGTTCTGCCTGAGATAGCAGAGCCCGTCGTTCCTTCTCTTTAAGTTGTGATAATTAAGTCCCCCTTGTTTTTCGGTGGCTCAGCAATACCACCTACCTCTTTGCTCTCATTTTCCAAAATGCAGCTTTCTTCTCTCCTTTACTTCTTCTAATTCTTTTTCACACAGCATGTTTTTTTTTAAGTTTAAATTTTTATTTTTTAGTTTGTTTTGCTTTACAATACTGTATTCATTTTGCTATACATTGTCATGAATCAGCCACGAGTGTACATGAGCTCCCAATCCCGACCCCCCCTCCCACCTCCCTCCCCTCACCATCCCTCTGGATCATCCCCGCACATCAGTCCCAAGCATCCTGCATCAAACCTAGACTGGCCGTTCGTTTCACTTATGATATCATACATGTTACAATGCCACTCTCCCAAATCATCCCACCCTCTCCCTCTCCCACAGAGTCCAAAAGGCTGTTCTACACATCTGTGTCTCTCTTTCTGTCTCGCATACAGGTTTAACACTACCATCTTTCTAAATTCCATATATATGTA
>SJYA01002282.1:0-36523 GCA_006410615.1 Neotragus moschatus | reverse complement strand
TTTTTTAAGGAATCTCCACACTGTTCTCCATAGTGGCTGTACTAGTTTGCATTCCCACCAACAATGTAAGAGGGTTCCCTTTTCTCCACACCCTCTCCAGCATTTATTGCTTGTAGACTTTTGGATCGCAGCCATTTTGACTGGTGTAAAATGGTATCTCATCGTGGTTTTGATTTGCATTTCTCTGATAATGAGTGATGTTGAGCACCTTTTCATGACACAGCATGTTTTTGAATCTGAGTATAACCAACCCACCAGATGGAAAAGTGAGGACCTTAGAACCTATTTGATGGGATAATCCTTTGAAGACAGGGTTTGTGCCTGCATCTCCTGCAGCCCTTCAAAGGGCTTTATAGGAGGAGGATTCAGACTGGCTGATGGTGGGATTATGCTATGGGGGACGGAGCACAGTTCATAAATTCTGAGCAGAGAAATGGGGTGGTTCCATTTACAACCAGAATAATTAAAGCTGTAATCCTAACAGGCTCATTTTGTTCAAAGCTTTTGTTTCAAAAATATTAATAAGAGGCAAAGACTTTCCAATCCTCAATATTATTGTTAGTGGACTTCTCAGTCTAAAAGTGACTCTGATGGTAAGAAATGCATTTCTCCTTCATCTTAGACACACCCTTGTGTCCCTATAAACGTTTCGTTTAGCTTCATACATATTGAAGATGGACTAGGTGACCTTTAAGAGTCTTTCTAAGACACCGATAATATACCCTCTGCTGAAGGGGATTACACTACTTCACTAACTAATTTAAATTTCTTCCCATTCAGTTCAGTTCCTATTTTTATCAGATCTGCCTTTTCAGTATATCACTGGCCACTTCCACACACACATAGTATCCATATCCTGTGACGGGCTCCAGCTCCCTCCTCTGTCCCCTGTTTCCACCCCTGAATTGTTTCGGCCACTGCAATCATCTTCCCCTTCCAATCAATCCTGGAGCCCTTGACTGTCTACTCCAGTATCTCAAATACTTTCCCTACTTTCCATATGCAGTTTTAGGACACCGGCTCAGGTCTTATCTCTTTCACTCTGACCTGTTGAATCGGTCCCTTGACCCTGACTCTGCCTCTAATTCATCTACAGCAGGCATCATGCTGACGTCCTAACTGTTTCTAAAATCCAGCTTGGTTACCTCACTTCCCCGGAGAGCCGTCTGTGCTGTCACAGCGTCCAGGCCAAACTCTTTAGCATTCAAAGGTGATCACAGTCTTCCTACCTTCCTTCCTCAGCAAGCTCTCAGAGAAGGAACTTTACTTCGTTGAGGAGTAAATTTGCTGATGAAAGTAAAAATGTCTGAATAGAGAGGAAAAGGTGAAAGCTGCCCTGCTGATTTTTGATCCTTGGGCAGCAGGAAGAGGTTGGTTATTAAATCCAAATGGGTGCGGGACAAAGGGCCTCTTAAGATTCACCCACTTGAGGCTGTAGGGAGGAGTCACCCTGTTTGACATCTGAGAAGCTCATTGGAGCAGACGAAACAGCAGCTGCTCCAAGTGGTTGACAGTACAGGCCTGGCCTGGACGTTCTTTGAAAGGCAAAGTGACAGGTGAGTTAGAAGGGAAAGAATGGGGTGACCTTCCAGTGGCCAGGATCTTAGAGAAAAATAATACTTTTGGAGACACACCTGGAATTCCCTCTTAAAAAAGCAGATATTTCACACATTGAAAAGAACTAAATTAAGTTGTTTGCTACAAATGAGCATTTAGGCCTAGCCTGGCCTGGGAGAATCCCCCTTGGACATTCTGTGATCTTTACTCCCAGGACCGGTGACCGATTCTCCTACAAGGATGGACAGCTTCCCCAATGCACGCTGGCTTCTTCTTTGCTGCCCCCAGGCACCTCTGAACTCTGGAAGAATTGGTTTCCTCTTTGTGAAATTCTCCTTCTTTCACTACCGATCAAAATTCAAAAGCCTACTATTAAGAAGAATTTAGACCAAGTTTTGTGTTCTTTTTCAGAGACAGTACCAGCCATAGGAAACAATGAGGGGAAAGAGGGTCAGATGTTACTGCCCACCATACCTAGACTTTAAAGAACACAAGTCTCAGACCAAATGCTGTCTATCATATACACTTAACAGCCACACACACGTATACAAACACGTGCATACACACAGGCACACACAGGATACTACCCATAGACACACAAGCACACACACAGGCACACATGGTCACACACAGGCATACAGACACATACACAGATACACACAGGAACACACAGAGGCATACACAAGCATACACAGACACACAGTCACACACAGGCACAAAAACAGACACACACACAGACACACAGGCTTGTTAGCAAGCGGCTACGAAAAAGTGTGTGGATGTCCCATGTCTAGGTTAGTGCTCCAACCACCATCGTGCAGGGTAAATTCCCCGGAGGCAAGGGAACCATGCCCTGGCACAGTCTCAGCTCTGTGTAGAGTGGCAGGGGGCCTCCAAAAATCCATCGCACTGAAGGACCACAGAGTTATTGCCTGGACACCCAATACGTGGCCCAATACATGGATCACCTCAAAGTGAGGAGTACCTTGCAGGCAACCAGTCTACACACTGCCAGCTATGACATCACACCTTCCGTCCACGTGCTGATACATTACCGCTCTCCCAGATTCAAACGCTTTCCTGCCATTCACTGCCTTGCTTAGCCACCTGTGTTTAAAATGGGAGTAATGGACCACTGTGGGCTTCCCAGATGGCTCCGTGGTAAAGAATTAGCCTTCCAAGTAGGAGACATGGGTTCAATCCCTCGGTCAGGAAGATTCCCTGGAGAAGGAAATGGCTACCATCTCCAGTATTCTTGCCTGAGAAATACCATGGACAGAGGAACCTGGAGGGAGTCCATGAGTTTGCAAAAGAGTTGGACACAACGTAGTGACTAAACAGCAACAGCGCAGCGACAAGCACCGTAGTAAGCTGGCTCTGGGGCACTTTCTGACACATTGCTGGCTGAGCAGTCCTGGACTATGGGGTTTCTGCTTAGAGCAGCCAAAGGCCTTGTATTTAGACCACTCTGTAAATTACAGACATGAATGCAATTTGGCTCATGGCATCATGTAGGAAAAGCATATCTCCACCACCTCATTTTTGAATGACCTTGGACAAGTTACTTTTTTGATCCCTTCTGTTTCATCTATAAATTAGGGTAAAGATCCAGGCATATAGATATTTTATAAACATTATATCCAGTGGGTGCCAGAGTCCCCTGGGAGCCAGGGTGGTGGAGTCCAGTGGTAAATTTGTAAGTATTTTATGAGACATAAAAAAACATTACTTACCTAATTAGTTTACTAACATTTTCCCATTTTGTGTGTTTTTATTCTACTTAAGTCTGTAACATAATGTTGTACAAAGGTAAATCTTTTTTTCAACTCTGTTTTCAACATCTTCGTGTAGATGATGGCTTGAAATCAGACATGGGTGAATGTTCAGACCATGGACATCAACAAGCACGAAAAACCAGAGTTTGATCACCTTCTTGGTTATCTCCAGATTGAAGAAAATACTGAGAAGAATGTCAATAATGTGGATTAAGCTTCAAAGTGTGTCATTTTAGTGGTTCTTATATAGTGAAGAGCATGAAAGATTGAAGAGACAGAAAAACGACTACTGATCCTGTTAAGTTGCTAACACCACTGACAAGCTATTGAAGTTACAATGTAGGGTATTTGCAATCACACTCATTTATTAAATGCCAATATGGGTCATCTATAGGCACAGAGTTTAGCAAAAATTAATGAAAGTATTTTGTGAGTTTGGGTCAAAATGGAAATTACAAAAGAATATTGCCCATTTCATTATTTGCAAATTGTGGGTTAATAGATCTGTATCATTAATTTTTGTAATAAAATTAATTATACATATCATATATAAAAATATAGTGAATTATATCTATCTATATTTTTCTGGGAGCTATTTGTTAAAAATTTACCAGCACACTTTTGCATATATTTTTTAAAACTCCTCATCAAATATTATATCTTTCATGAAGTCTTTTGGATCTTGTCTAAATCAGCATGAAATTCAGTATCTGGCCCCACAGCAAACTGGGTTTATTCAAAGTGTTTCGTATGCTACAAAGTAATTAGTTGTGCATATATCTGTTTATCTCTTTATGTTGTAAACTCCTCGATGATAAAGAAAAAATGTTATGCGTTTCAGTTTTAGTATGACCCATATCATCTAGCATAAAGCTCGACACAGCAAGTCTCAGGATGTATTTTTTTCAAAAAATTGAATATTTCACCAAGTTTAATTTAAAATCAGGTTTCACTTTTCTAGTTTAGAAAGTTTTTTTCATTGTCCACTCATAAGTTAGTCAACAGTAGGAGAGGCTTTTAAGTCTATGAATTAAATTCGTATTTTTCTTTCTCTGTATTAGTGACATTGACAGCATCAGTAAATCTCTTAAAATTTGTCTTTTTTTCCCCCTTAAGACTAAAGAAGTCTTCTTCACAAAGCTACTCTGAGTAAAAGGGATAACTTTGTGCCAGTATAAACCTATTAAGTATTGGGCCAGTTCTTCTCTGCAATTTTATCTTTTTTAGACATCTGAGTTTCTTCCCCTAGTCTTTGTCTATTAAAAGTAACAACAATGATAAAAATATTAGTAATAATGATAATGTTATTGTTAGTACTTTTACATATCTACTCTGTTTCAAATGCTTTCATGTCTCTTTCATCGAATCCTCACATCTCTACGAGTTAGGAAATTGAGTTATAGAGCATTTAAATAACTGACCTTGGGGCTATAGAGGGATAGTCTAAGTTCAGGATTAAATTTGTCAATGTAGTTTTGGTCTCCCAGAAGAGACCATCTTTTGAGAGAAAAATTTTTGTGTTGTAAAAGATTAAGAATATGATGGAATCAGAACACAAGTTTATCTGCAAACTACAAATTTGAAAAATAATTCAAATCACAACACAAGAAGCAAATTTTCTTCCCTCAGGAGATAAAATGTTACTGTCTGGGAGAGGAGGAGGGAACAAGAGAGAAGGGAACCGCTGCAGCCTTTGATGTTGGTGTGGTCTCAGAGAACATGACGCTATGCCGCTCCGCTCTGCCAGGTCGGCAAAGGAGACTTGTCCTGCAGATATTGTGGGGGGACCTGAGATCTCACGCTAGGCTACAGACTGCGAGTGGGAATCTGGTCTCCCAAAGATGCCCCTGCCATCCCTGTCCCAGCTGTGAGAGAGCAGAGCGTGGCAGCCCGCATGGTCTAAGACTGGGGTCTGCGAGAACTCCCTGGGGCTCTGAGGTTCCTGGGGTCACAGATGAGAACCTCAACAGTTTCCCATAATTGAAAGGTGTCAGGAGATTGGAAAGCATCCTCCAACCACAAGGAAGCCATGCTTTCAGCAGACCCACAGGTGTTGAAAACGGTGTCTACAGACCAGACGGAAGGATGCTGGCTCCACGCAGACAACACAACATGTGTTATGCTTGAGATTTCAATTCAGAGTTAACTGACTTCACCTGGAGCTGTGGAGTGATTTTTTTAATCTCACCAAGTTAACTGAGGGATGATTAAAAAGCACTTTATGCAGTATTAAGTTAGATTACAGAAACTAAATTTGGGATGCTTGCAAATTAGAGTTAGAAACTATGAGATCTTGTCTGCTCTATGAAAACTTGTCTGCTCTCTTCAAGCACTGAAGATGTTCACTCAGGAGGCAATAACTGAAATATAACTGAGAATTACTGCCCTGCGCAGCAGTCCCTAGCTTTTTTGGCACCAGGGATGGGTTTCATGGAAGACAATTTTTTCCACAGACCCGGGGGGGGGGGTGGGTTTCAGCATGATTTAAACATATTACACCTCTTGTGCACTTTATTTCTATTATTATTGCATCAGCTGCACCTCAGATCATCAGATATTAGGTCGCAGAGGCTCAGGACCCCTAATGAACATATACATACAGATATATATGTATACATGTGTGTGTATGAACACTCACATACGCACATACACAGCTATACACACCTGATGGACTGATTCACTGAGTATTTACTTATCTGTTCCTTCATTTGCTAGGACACTATATTTGACTGGGATGCAGTGCTGGAGTTTTAAAGCTGCCACAGGTACAAAAGTGTGGGTCTAGGACCTGCCGCTTGGAGTTTACATCCTGTCTCTGATCTGCACTCCCTGGAACACTTGGATGTGTTATGTGAACTTTCTGCGGTGCTGTCTCCCTATCTCTGACTCCTCTAAGGGCTGTTGAGAAAATCAGACATGTTAACACTTTTAACACAGAAGTGTGTGTGCCAGCCTGAGCCCTCAGGAGTGCTTGCTGGGTTATTCCATGAGACCTCCACTCTACTGAAGGTCATGCCCACCTCCTTTCCTTGTCTTTGTTTAGGTGATAGAGGATGGTTGTCACTGATGGTGGCCATAACCCTTGGCCTGCAACTTCCTCCAGGGTCTGAAGCATCACAGTTGAGGTCTGAGCTCTTTCCAGGATGTGGGCATAGCCTCCATCTCCCAGGCCACACACTGGTCTACCAGATCTCTCTTCTCCCTTGTTGTCTATGTTCCTGGCTTTTTATAGGAAAGGAGACTTTGAAAATGTCAGAGAAACAGTTACCTCATGAATAATGAGTCCCAAAAGATCACTTAAAAAAAAATCAATATTATTAGAGAAGGGATTAGGAGTTTGGAATTAACATATACACGCCACTATATAAAAAATAGATACACAACAGGAACTACTATAGGGCAAGGAGCTCCATTCAATATTCTCTAATGACATATATGGGAAAAGAATCTGAAAAACAATATGTATATATACATATATATAGATATACACACACACACATATATATATATATTTACAACACCTTGTAAACACTTTGTTATACATCTGAAATTAATACAACATTGCAAATAAACTATACTCCAATATAAAATAAATTTAAAAATTAATATTATTAAAGAAACAAAATAAGAATTGAAGAAAGTCTGGAAATGCTTTCAACCATGAGAATCTCATTTCCTTCATGTCCCTTCTAACTGACATTGTAGATGGAACTGTGTTTTCTGTCTCTCGTCCTTTGCTCTGGCTCTTGCATAACAGACTGTTGATTCCAATGAATGAATTTGCTGCTAATGCTTTGAAGCCATGAATCCATTTTCTGATCAACCAGTTTTAGAGGTTTGTTTGTTTTGGGAACCAGCTTTTGTCTTTAGTATTTAGATTCCTGCAAGAATTAGTTAGCACTCAGTGAGCATTCACCTTTACATTAAAAAAATGTTATTAGTACCTCGATGGCTGTTTCTGTTTTTCAACATGTTAGAACCTAAGGCCTCTGGTTTCAGAAGCACTTTTTTTTTTTAGAGAAATCAGCAAACAGACACACATTTACTGATGCTTCAAAGAACAAACTTGTGTGGATCTTAATGCTATCGACTAAAACAGAGGCAATGAGTACCTGTGTTTCTTGTCCCAGGACTTTGTAGCTACTGAGTTATCAAAAGAATACAAATAAAATTTGAATCTAAATTGAGGTCAACAGTGCAAGTTTGATGCATGAAGCGGGCACCCAAAGCCAGTGCTCTGGGACAATCCAGAGGCATAGGATAGGGAAGAAGTGGGAGGAGGGTTCAGGTTGGGGGATACACCTGTATACCTGTGGTTATTCATGTTGATGTATGGGAGAAACCATCACAATATTGTAAAGTAATGATCCTCCCATTAAAATAAATAAATTAATTTTTAAAATAAATAAAATTATATTAAAAATTGAGAATTGGTGGAAAAAAAGCTGGCATTGTGTGATAAAGAGATAGCAGGGTAAAAATAAGTAAGTAAATTGAAGTCAAAGTATCAAATAAAGGCAATCTGGATTTAAATCCCTTGAAGATTACAACTGGAGATTTACTTTGTCTTCTTTCACTTGAAACTTCTTATTGTGAATTTTTGTCCTGTAATTTATAGAACGCCAAATCTAAAGGACAGAGCATGTGGAATTAGGTTGGTGGGTTCTTATACTCTTATGTTATTGAGAAACTTTAAAAACCAATTCAGGAACTATGAATTCTGAAATATTTCCAAAGAAGTAAATTTTGACATAATGCAATTTATATCAAGTATTTTTTAAAAGAACATTTCAGAAAATAGGCTAATATAGAGCATTATTTTTTTCTAAAACCAAAAGGAATTGCTTTACTTTTGTTTCTTAGAGAATTGAAAGTTATTCACAGTTATAAGGGAATAGAAGACTGAAATGTCATTGAGGTTATGTAGTTAGTGGTAAGATTTTAACATTTTGTCCTTTAACATTTGATCTTAAATTTTTATCAGGGAACCATTATTTTCTAAAAACATACTTTCTAAAATATAGGACCCCATTTTCCTTACTTTTGACTTAGGAGTAAGTATTCCTTAATTAGGCTGACACTGAATTATTAATGCATTCTGAAATTTAAAAAAAATTGTGATGTGGTTTCTTAGGATGTCTGAGAAACCATTAAAACATGATACAGCATAATAAAGTCATTTATCATCTTGTCAGAATGTCAATTTTACATCTTTTTGAGAAAGAAAGCTTCCAATTGTGTATCTCACTGGGAATAATGAAATATCTGCATGAGACACATCTGACTTAAGGCAGACCTTAGGGCCCCAGATATTTTATGTGTAAAATGAAGTTTATTAGATTATCTGCCTAACTCTAATATTCTTTGTTTTCCTAAAAATTCTGAGTGAAAAATAAGCAGACATGATTCTAAAAGAAAATACTTATCAAAGACACTTCTGATATTTTTTTCTACCCATATTTTCACCAGAGTAATTTGGAATTAATATAAAGTAACTCTGTAACACACGTTCCTTGGCTTCTTCCTAGCTGATTCATTTCAGGCCCCCGCATTCCAAGATGAAACTTCAGAGTTCAGTGGCCTTCACCAGACAATCCACTCTAGTGCTCACGTGTGCGCCTGAAATTTGGGAAAACACTAGGGATTCTAGTCCACCTGGAACAATCTAATAGCAGTTTCCATGGTAAAAAGAATGACCTAAGTAACCTCGTTGGTTTCTACTTTCCGTGATGCCCCCATTGCATGGCCCAAGAAAAATGCTGCATTTCATTTCATTCACAAGCTGTGATGCTTGGTGGCATTATTGTTCTTTCATATGTGTATTCATTTCAGGGCTATATTAGCTCTCACCATAAAATCTTGTTTCTTCCCTTAATGCAGATTCTGTGTGACTTACTAAATTTCCAGTGCATCTGAGAATTTTAAGAAATTCAGTGGGAGGAAATGGTTCTCCCTGAAGTTCTGTGGCAGTTTCAGCAATGGAAATATACCTGCATTTCACAAAATTAGGGTTGAAAGATAATGTGGCTGTGAACTCTCAGATATTGAGCAATGAGTTTTTTTCTCCACAGGTTATATTATTCTGCTTCAAACTAGAAGTATCATTGGCACCAAGACTCCTTGGATACACATTTTAACAAATTAATCTGCTGCAGAATGACGTCAGCATCATTAGAAGTTCAGTGATGTCTGTCTTCAGCTGGCCAGTAGTAGGATGTGCTGGCATGCAACCTTTCCATCAAAACTAATAATAAACTTCCAAATGATCATAAAGTTCACGCAGTGGTGCAAGGTACGTGTGATGATCATAATCCATTGCAAAGTTGAGGGGACAGTCAAGGGGGCTTAAACTTCAGACAGGTATACGGTCAGTCCTCCTAGAGACAAGAGTGAAAGGCAGCCAACGAGGGTACTTCTGAATTTATACAATGAAAAATAATCAAGGATGGATCAGCAGGAAACTGAAGGTGATGCCTGAGTAAAAAGCCAAGGTTCCTTACCCAGTTCCTGGCCCTGCACCAGTCCTCATACCTGGAACAGGTCACTTAGGCAGAAACAAGATTCTCGGGAGAATAGACCCTGCATCTCAGCAGCAAGGGCACTTAGTGGTAATTCCTAATCCTTCTCTGAAGTGAATTGTGAACATTAACTAATGTAAGTGTATGATGGGAAGACAGAGATGCTCTGACCTTCAGAGATCCTTCCTCGGGGTCTAGATCGATATCACTAGCCAGAGACCTCCCAGCATCATTGCAGTCCCCCTAGGAGTGTGGTGGCAGACAGAGGCCAGGAAGTAAACGGGATCACAGTGGGCAATCTTGGTAGCTGACAGAAGCCTCAGTTGGTTCTTGACCCTTGGGGTAAGGGCGACTGTAGTGGGCAGTAGAAGCCACTGAAATGGCCCCTTCTGCCCAAGACTAGAAATCGGTCCTGTGTCTTGATATGAGCGTTCTGCTCACAGAATCCGAGGTGGTCCCTATCATATTCCCATTAAGTTAACCGGTCTGGTCTTTACAGAAATATGGTGGATGTCAGCAGAATTCTACAAACTGAATCAAACAAGAGCCTTCATTGTAGTTGTTACGCTGAGTGAGGGACCTTTGCTGGTAGAGATGAACAGAAATTCTGCCCTCCAATATGCTGTTATTGATCTGATGGACGTCTTCCTTTCTGTCTGTATCAGAAAAGAGGATTACAAATTGTTTGCACTTACCAGGGTCAAATATTTACTGTGTGGCCCTATGTCTATATCTCCTACTGAATGTCCTACTAGTACAGTCCAAAGGGGGCCTGGACAGGACACTTTGTGGTCTGTCATATTGTCACATTGCTCTGATGTATTGAAGACCACAAGGTAACAGGGGCACATGAGCACAAAGTGTGTATGCCGTGCTAAGACACAGGCATCCTATGGGGTGGAAGACAGTGCTCATGAAGGTTTAGGGGCCACCACATCAACCAGGTGTTTAGGGGGGTTAGTGGCCTAAGGAATTCAGAACACCCCTTCCGAAGTGAAGGACAAATTCTGGTATAGTTCACCCCCCACCAGTAAGAAATATAACTCTTGGTAGATGTTTTTCAGATTCTGGAGGCAGTATGGTCCACCTTTGGAAAGTCTCTTCTAACTGATATACCAGTTGGGTGGAAGGCTGCCAGCTCCACCAGGGCCCAGGTAGGAAAGAGGTCTGAAATGGACCCAGACAAAGCGTTAATGAATGATACATCATTCAGCAAACAGCAACTAGAACACCATTGGTCCCTTGTAGAGAATGGACCACAGAACACCAAGTGGCCAGCCTCATGCAGCCTGAGCTAGTGTCTGCTGAATCACCAAGCCAAGAGCGGGCAAGCCTGGCAGGGATCTGCTGCCAGATGGAAGTGATGCTGCAAGCCGTGGACACAGGCAGGACCAGATGGTCCAGGTTAGCTATGCCAGCAGGTGGTGCAAAGCCCCTTACCATCCCTTCTGTCACCCCTCCCCTCTGACTTCCTGGGGGAATTGAGGTTCCTTACGACCATCTGATAGAGGGGGAAGAGGCTGGCTTGGGTCACTCATCAGTTTGCTCAGTTTGTTAGTGACGGCTAAAGATGCAGCACCCAACAGTCCCATTCAGCATGGCCCTGGAAAGCATGGTGAGGGCAAGTGCTCCCACTGGGCTGGGTTCTGGGAGGTGCCCTTAGCTGTCGACTGTGGGCGAACAGAAAGGCAAGACAAAGTAAGAATATCCATAGACTCGTGGGGGTTGGAGCTGATCAAACAGGGAAATTTGGAAGATCTGGTTGAGGAGGTTTTGGGAAAAGACAAGGGGATGTACCTATAAAGGTGCACAGGCTGCAAGTTCTTGTCCTGACAGGTGTGCCCAGGTCAGACTAAATGCGCCACTGTGACACATGGCGCGTGGAGGACACTTGCTGCCAAGCAGTCCTCCTTTGGGATTTTGGGTCCACTTTGGGGATAAATGGACAACAGAGCTGCCATGACCTGGGGAGGGGCTCAGGTCCACTGAGAGTGAGGATCTGGGTCAGCTCTCCAAGCAGGACTACTGAATTGCCAGCCCAGCAGGAGGGTCATTCCGAGTGCGTGGTGGAGTAGAGAGGGCTGAAAGGTAACAGATGGGACCTGAGAAGCAGCTGTTGCACCTGGGCTGTCGTTGCTTCTTCTGACCGAAGAGGAGCCGAAGTTCCTCCCCAGGGGGCAGACTTACTCTAACTCCCTCCAAGAGGTGGTCTGAGTGGTCCAGGGTAGATTGTAAGGAGCAGTCGTGCCATCATGCTCTGCCCAGATTTGTTCTTCTGCTTTCCCTGCCCTCTTCCCTGCCTCTCCTTCATCTCTTTCTTTCCCTTTTCTTCCTCTCATTCCCATCTTTCTTTTCTCTTTTCTTCTCGTTCTTCCCCGCTTTTCCTTGTTTCCTTCCTTCCTCCCACTCTCCATCCCCCCTCGCTCTCATTCTTTTCTTTTTTTTCTCTCTCTCTTTCATTCTTCAGCATTATGGAGGTATCTTTGTTTCAGACCCATGCTCAGGGCTAATCATTCACTGCTGTATCAACTGCTCGTTTCTCACAACCGAGTCTTTCTGCTCAGCCCTACGGAGCTGCCTCACCTCCAGTTACACTCTCCTTGGGGAGAAGGGTTGGCGGTGGAGGCCCTCCAGTGCCTGGCCTGCTGGCTGGGGGGAGACCAAGCTGGACCCCCTTGCCTCAATCACTGAACCTGCACAGCTCCGGATGCCTCTGTCAGAGGTCTCAGTCAAAGCTGTCTGTACTCAGCGTTACCTTCTTCCACGCCTGCCCGCCTCCCTTCATTATAGGTGTTTCTTTAAAAACTTTCCTAGTAAAATTTCTGCATGCCCCTCTGGATCTCACAGACCATTTCCACAGTTTCCAATCTAAGACAGATGGAGATAACATTCAGGTCATTTATAAACCAGAGTAACTTGGGGGATGTTTTCAGTATTAAATCAAGACCCACAGATTTTCAAGAGTGGCAAGGGAGTTTGATAGTTTGAACAGGGTATAATCTAAGTATTACTCTAAAATAATTTAATGTGATTTAAAAATAGACTATTTATTAGCAGTTTCAAAGGCTACTTTCCTCATTGTCTAAATTCCTGTGCTCTTAGAGGTGGACAGACCACGTTATTTAAGATGTAAAATCATTTTCTCTCATCAACTCAGTTTTCATAAAATTAAAGCATGAATTTTCTTCCTCCACTAGACATATTTTTTTCTTGGTTAATCCAAACGTTAAAACTTTGTTTTTCACACGAATTCATGTTAATTTGACTTCTCCAAAATTCATAGCATAATCCATGCACTTTTTTTTTAAACAGCTCCCCATATGAAAACAAAATGTTATTATCAAGTACATATCTGTGGCTTAAATTTCAGACTCAGAATTTTAGTAAATTCTTTCTGGTAATTCCATATGTGTCACCAAGTAATACAGTGCTGTAATGATAATTATGTGCTATAAACTTGCTTTGCACGGGGATCCTGAGCTGGTATGTGAGGCCCACATCCTCCTAGCTACTCACATAACAGCTACAGTTCCTGTTTTGTCTGACTAAATCGACTTAATGTCTTACTGTTCTTTTTTTTTTTTTTTTAATTTAATGGTGAACAGGAAGTTTTAGTTTTAAATTCTGAACATGCCCAACTCAAACTAAAATAAAAGGCATTCTTTTATACTGACTGGCATTTTCTCTGTTTTAAAACACCAAGATGTTTGACATCCAGTTTTTAAGACAATATATATTAAAGCATTACTGAAAAAAGGAAGTTCTGCTTATTTTCTAAAAACAATTAAAACTAAAACACATATTTCTTTTTCACCCCCTACTCATGAACACGCCCAAAGTACACCATCTTAATCAATAGTTTGTACAACTGTCATGGTTCCCCAACTTTGGAGAGCTTCAGAATCTCTTGGAGAGCTTAGAAAATTCTTATGTTCTGGCGAATATGACTTAGTTGGGTCAAGATAAGGCTTGGGTATATGGATTTTTCCCTCCAAACTCTAGGTGATTCTAAGTTAACACCAGCTTTATGTCCAGTGGGAAATAAAGTTAGATGACATAAACTAGTTGTTAATATTTTATACACAAATTGTATATGAGGAATTTAATGTCCTTTTCTGGTAATGTAAATATTGTTTTTTATCTTTCTATACTGAAAAAAATTACTTTCGGTGATAAAACCAACGCTCTGAGATGATCTCATATTAGAATAGTCCTCACTTTTGTCAGAATGAAATGCTCAATGGATAATTTGGCATAATATTTGGTGTTTCCCAGTCTGTATAATAGTTTTTCACATTGGTGAAAGTATCAATGCCTAATTTTGTGATCCAGCACATTCATACATGGCTTCTCTTACGCAAGTCAATGTTAAATCTGTTAAATCTGTTATTCAAGAAATGCATCCTCATCGTCATACTGAATTCTCATTTCAGGAATTTCTTCCTTCTAGGGATTTTTCTCGAAAAAAATTTAAAAATTTAGTGCCACTCTTGACCAGGGAGTTTGCAATCTAAACAAAACCACTTCCTTTTCCTATTTTACAATTTCTTCATTTGATGAGTAAAGTGAACCACATGTCGGAGTTATTTAGTTTGGAAAAGAAAAAGGACATACCTTCCCCATCAACAACAAGAAAGTTACAAAAATAAATATCTAAGCTTGCTGGAGGTGGTAGAAGGTGGGGAAGTAGAAACTCCACTTTTCAGGGTTTTTTTTATCATCTACTCTCTCGTGTTTGGAAATTCATCACCTCCTGGAGCAGAGCAAACTGAGTTGGTACATGCTTTAGTTTCCTGCTTTCTAAAATTTACATAATGGGTTGTTTGCAAAAACTGAAAATTTAATTGAAAGTTTTATTTAAAAAATAAGATTGAAATTTGTCCTTTCTTCCTCATTTATCGCAGAAGAAGGGCCATTTTTGAGGTTTAAAAGATATTTCTATCTTTTCCTTGATGTTCTTTCCTTAGTATGAGGGAGCATCCTGCCTAAGAAGAGAATGAATTGGATAAAATTTATCTTCATTTTTGCTCCTATGAAAGTCTAACATACATAATGAAGTCTCTCTTATTCAGAAAGACTCTCATTTTAGAATATGTAAGATTACCTGGATGATTCCACTTTGATTTCTAGTACTGTATTTAAGCACTGTTTTTAGGACATTTCCTGTGGGTTGTCTATAATTAGATTCTTCTTTTTCTTTAGAAGTTAAATGCTAATTTTTACATTGTTGGCAAATGAAAGTTTAATAATTTCAACAAGTCATTAAGGACATGTTCTTTCTCAAAACTGTAGGTTAATTATTTTAAATAGAAAAAATTTAATTTCATTATATTAAAGGAAAATTACATCAGTGAACATGCAAATACTCAAGAGATTTAGGATTGAGGGAGGGAATGGGGGAAGTCACCCTTCTCTTTCTTTGTGGTTCAACATTATTTGTAGCCATAACATAACGGAAGATTGCCTCATGATGCATGTTTTGTATTTTCTACCTTATAAAATTTTCCTGAAATGAGTGTATATTTATCTTCATTCTATTTAATTTCTGTCATAATAGGACTGGAGATCTTTCTGTCTGCCTTGATGTGTATGGGTTTTAAAGTGAAAGTGTTAGTCGCTTAGTTGTGTCCAGCACCTTGGGACCCCATGGACTGTAGCTGCCAGGCTCCTCTCTCCATGGAATTCTCCAGGCAAGAATACTGGAGTGGGTAGCCATTCCCTTTTCCAGGGTATCTTCCCAACCCAGGGATCAGACCCAGGTCTCCTACACTGCAGGCAGTTTCTTTACTATCTGAGCCATCATTAAAGCACATATGGCTTTGAAATTCACACACATTTTTTTTTTTGGTAGAAGCAAATAACATTGAATGCCCTCTTTTAAGATATTGTTGATGAATTGATTTCTGTTTTTTTTTTTTAAGGTTTCTGGTTAATATAAAACTTAAGAATAGTCTACAGAGTTTATTAATATAATTTTTATTGGCAGATTACAATGTCTAAATCTGTTATATGAAAATTAGCACGGGAAATGTTTTCACAGGCTTTGAAATGCACATTTGCCATAACTGACCTCTGCACAATTTGGTGATTTCTGAGGTGGCAGAAGAAGCCAGTGTATTTGGTGGGGGACAAGGAAGAATACACTTCTTTGCTGGGTGAACATCATTGCTGAGCCCTTGACCAACTTCTTGGTTGTCCATCAAGGCTGAGAATTTACTCTGGTCATAAAAAATAGTTGGGGCAGGATGTCAAATTGCCTTGTAGAACTTGGTAAATGCCCAAATGCTAAACTCCAAATTAATAGGATATTGCTCATCTCCCAAATGTAATGCTAGGATTAAGACCTTGCAATTTAAAGTCAGAATCACTATGAAAAGGAGCTGCATGTGTATATTTTCTCTACAGGGACTATGTGGTACCTAGAGATTTTCACTGTTAATGAACAGTGTTTCTGGAATAGAGGGCAATGGCTTTCCAACACAATGCTTTTGTTCAATTGGAAAAGACAAGAACATGTTAGTGATTTAGGAAATATCAGGGTTCAGATTGCTTTCTCATATAACTAATAGCTTTTGAACAATACTGAAGATCAAGTTTCATTACCATCAGCTCTGAGGGATTAAAAATTTGTATGAGACATGGTCTCTAAGGCCTCCCATGTTGTTCAATGGTAAAGAATTCGCCTGCCAGCACAGGAGATGCAGGAGATGCAGGAGATGCTGGTTCAATCCCTGGGTTGGGCAGATCCCCTGGAGGAGGAAATGCAACCCACTCTAGTATTCTTGCCTGGAAAACCCCATGGCCAGAGGAGCCTGGTGGGCTACAGTCCATAGGGTCACAAAGAGTCAGACACACCTTAGTGATTGAACACACACATGTATGCATGGTCTCTAAGCAAAAAGCAAGCAAATGAACAAACAGAACCTAATAGATACACACACTCTAGGGTCTAGAATGGATGTGTCTACTTTGCAAGGAAAATGTGATAAATATCCCAAATCATATTTAGAAGTAGTCCAACAGCTGACTTGCTGGAAAAGACCCTGATGCTGGGAAAGATTGAAGGCAGAAGTAGGATGATAGAGGATAAGTAGGTTGGATGGCATCACTGATTCAATGGATATGAACTTGGCCAAACTCTGGGAGATGGTGAGGGGCAGGAAGGCCTGGCATACTGCAGTCCAAGGGGTCACAAAGAGTCAGACATCACTTGGGACTGAACAACAAAAATTCCAGGACTAAAATGAAAAGATTTTCCCTCTGATAGTTGCTTACAGAGATCTCCTGTTTGTGAAAAGTGAAAGTGAAGTCGTTCAGTCGTGTCTGACTCTTTGCAACCCCATGGACTGCAGCCTACCAGGCTCCTCTGTCCATGGGATTTTCCAGGCAAGAGTACTGGAGTGGGGGCACCCTTGCCTTCTCTGAATCCTTGGCCAGAAACCACCAATTTCATATCTCACATGCAGTGGATGAATGTGAAAACAGTGTGAAGGATTAAGCTATGTGAAGGATTTTAAGAAAAGCTCAGAAAGGGAATTTCAGTCACAATGAAAAGACTAGAGTTGGGATGATGGTGGTATTTATGCCCAGGAACAGAAGATGGAGTCTAATTGTATTGCCTCTGATAGTCACAGCAGGTTGGGCCTGTATCAGCTCTGGGGTTGGGGGTCTGCGTTGGTGGGTTACTTTAGGTAACATGTCAGGAGGGCTCAGAGCACCATTGGGTACAGGAAAATGAAAGTAAGCTCCTTCCTCCAGGCATGTCTGTCAAGGAGAAAAAGTAAGAGCAGAAACAGTGGTAACTAGAGTCCTGTGGAGAGCAGTAACTTAGCGATATTAGTAATACCCATCTGTCTTTCTCTCTGTTGCTCAGAAGATCCTTCCTTTGCCCACTCTCCACAGTACTCTTCTAAGACCCTCTGTCTTAAATAAATTTCATTACTTTTTGTTGAAAACAATCTTTCTTATTTTTACATAATTAAGTGCCTCATATAAACAGTTTTCCCATTCATCGACTGCATGTGAGATGTGAAATTGGTGATTTCTGGCCAAGGATTGAGATGAAAAGTGAATTTTGGTGAAAGTCACCAAGTGGGTGATATTGGACAATTGATTCACAAAATGAGAGTATCAGGCTGAAGGGTAACGAAGCCATCCAGAAGCCAGCAGAGAAGTGGCCCAGGATTAGCAAGGGAACGAGGACTCTTTTCCCTAACACAGTGCTTCTCCATCTCTCCTGTGCTTAGGGAGTGATGTTAAAGATGGAGATCCTGGTTCAGCCCCAACAGTCTTCTCATCTAAGAAGCTTCCAGGTGGTTTGTGGAGGCACTTTGAGAGCATGGCTGTCCAAAGATGGAGGAGATGGACAAGGGCAAGAAGTCTAGTCTCCTCCAGTCTAGGAATCCTGGACAGAAATTCAAATCAGGGCCTTAAAATCCCTCTTTGCTTTCCCACAGGTAAAATCTGTTTTGAGGCCAGAGGTACTCATTCAATTAGAAGTTTTGAACAGTGAAATAGTACAAAAACTCTTCTTCCACTATGAGATAGGTGGACAGGAGAGGAAGGAAGGCAGGCACATAACTTGGTAAGAGTGTGCGTGCATGCTAAGTCACTTCAGTCATGTTCAGCTCTTTTCTATCCTTTGGACCATAGCCCAAAAGTCTCCTCGGCCCATGGGATTCTCCAGGCAGGAACACTGGAGGGGATTGCCATGCCCTCCTCCAGGGGATCTTCCCCACCCAGGGACTGAACTGGCATCTCTTCTGTCTCCTGCATTGGCAGGTGGGCTCTTTACCTCTAGTGCCACCTGGGAAGCCCAACAATCTGGTAAGAAACTTCTTGTGTAATCTAGTTTTGGAGCTCCAAGAGCCGAGCAGAGGGTTGTCAGGAGCAAGGTCCTGCAAAAAGTTGATGAACTTTGACTTGGAAGATGGAAGATGGTGGAGGGGAAAAACAATTAGGGTTTAAAAGGGAATTTATTAGAAAGTACAGTGTCGGGCCATGGACACTGGTCTTATGGAAATCTTCCTCCTGCTCTACATGGACACAGTCATCCACTTTCTACTTTAGGGTCCTTTCTCTTTATCTTTTTTCTGTCTAGGAGGGACGGACATGGCATGCATGGGGTCAGGCTCACCTTTTCCCTCACTTCATGCTTCACCTAGCAACTATGAGCTACAGCTACTGGGCAGGGGCAGAAGACCAGAAATTTGAGGGTTGGGATTTATTAGCTGCAGTCAGCTCCCTTTACCAAAGAGAAAGGAGAAAGTGGTTTCTGTTGTTGTTCTAATGGAACTTGATGGTCACAGTTTTCAAGCAGCTACCTTTGACAGATTATCCTGAAACTTCAGAAACTTACAAGTATTATCAATGGGGAGTGGAGTACAGAGAAACACAGATTTCAGTTGGAGAAGAAAGGGAAATTCAATACCCTGATAGCATTAGCGCTGTATTTACAGCTGTTGCTGCCGCCCACATGAATAAATGCTCCCAGTGGACTCAGATCAAAGATGTCAGCTCAGCTGGACTAAGCATGGGGCCACAGTGAAATAATTTTACAGATTTAGCAGAAAGTTTCCAATGGAAGGGCATGCGATAGCAGTCGCAGGTGTTCATAAACACGATGCAGGGTTCAAGCTGCTGTTGGTCTGGAGTTGGCCTGCTCTTCTTACCTCTTTCTGCTGAAATTATGCCCCAGTGGATCAATAATAACCATGGAGGCGCCCCATTGGGAGTAATATTTCAGCTCTGGCCAAGTGTGTGTGTCTGTGCATATTCGATACTTTTAATTTGCTATGTCCATTCTGGTATTAATGTTCCATTTCTAGTGGAAATTTTCTCTATATAGGCTTTTAATTCTAATCTGATTTTTTTTTTTTAAACTTTATTAGAGTGTAGTTGATTTACAATGTTGTGCTAGTTTCAGGTGTCCAGCAAAGTGAATCAGTAATACACACACACAGAGGCTTTAAAATTTTTAAATTGTATCTTCTTGTGCCTAACTTACATTTGTTTTAAATGTGGCATAACGAATATGTAATGTGTTTAATATGTATATAAGTATATACATATATCTTGAAACTGGCTGTCTGAAAAGCTAGAAAAGGTGCATTTTTGAAATTTTGCACTCTCCCAGGCATTTTAGCCTGAGATTTTAATGGGAGTGAAGACATGAATGCTCCACATACCAGGGTGATTGACAGAACCCACTTGTATTGTATTTTCCTGCTTTCCAAACACTTAACAGCTCTATTAATTCTCAGTCTCCTTTAATGTTGAACAACTCATAATTATTTTCAATGAGATAAATAATACTGAAGCCCTGACAAATGGTCAGGCCACATAACTTCTGGCTCCATCTCAATTCTGAAACTCTGAACCAAGAAAATGACCAGTAGTCTGTAATGGGAACTATTTCCATTCTTTTCCGTGTGGTCACCTGATTCCAAAAGAGTTCCATTAGGGCACTGAAAATATTGTGAAAGAAAGTCGGACATCAGTTACATGGTAACTTTGTTCAGAATTTTCTCTGGCAAGAATAGGCAAAATTGTCCATGATTGATTTAACATTTGACTTTGCATGCTAATTTATTATTTTAAAATGTTATCATGAATGTAAATAATACATGAAACTTCTATGTGGCAGGTAAATATATTATAACTGTATGGCTATTAATGCTAGTGTTTCCAGGACTGCCATAATTAAATGTCATTTACTTGGAATCTCTGTGCTGGGTTTTAATACTAACTACATACTATAGCCTTGTTTGATGCATTTCATTGACTGGACTTATTTTCGGAGGTTTGAAACAATGAGCAGTGGGAGTTTTTGTTCTCATCGGTATTGCAGAGAAAATTCTTCTACTTTTTACTTAAAAACAAAATAGATTTAGGAGGAAATGTTTGGAATGAATGTGCTATATGTTTTACTGGGAGGTTGTTTCTGAAGACATAATGAAGACTTTTGAAAAATGAAATGCAGCAGGGCCTGCTCTCGGGGACTTTCTTCAGCTCCAGTTAGCAGTCTGGGTGGTGGGGTGAGGGAATGGACGAGCTGCTGCACCTCTGTGGGGTCTTACATCCTGATATGCTCCCAGGTTTGAGACTGATCCCCGGACTATTTTGTGACACTTTTTGCCATATATAAGGGTGATGTCTGGTTTTAAATATTGTAGATCCATAGATTTATATATATATAGATTTATATATATATATAGATTTATATATATTATATATATTATATATATATATATATATATATGTACACATTGGAGAAGGAAATGGCAACCCACTCCAGTATTCTTCCCTGGAGAATCCCATGGACAGAGGAGCCAGGCGGGCTACAGTCCATAGGGTCACAGAGTCTGACACAACTGAGCAGACACACACCATATATATAAATATATATATATATATATATATATATATATATATGTTTTGAGAAATTCTTTTTGGTTCTGTTCACAGTAACCTTGTAACAAGTTATTTCATTNTGTACACATTGGAGAAGGAAATGGCAACCCACTCCAGTATTCTTCCCTGGAGAATCCCATGGACAGAGGAGCCAGGCGGGCTACAGTCCATAGGGTCACAGAGTCTGACACAACTGAGCAGACACACACCATATATATAAATATATATATATATATATATATATATATATATGTTTTGAGAAATTCTTTTTGGTTCTGTTCACAGTAACCTTGTAACAAGTTATTTCATTTTGTGTGACTTGTCCCCAGGTCATCTCGGGAGGGTATGTGTTTTGTCTGTTTTGTGATCTCTCCATGAAATGCTCATCCTTTCCTTTAAGTAAAATTGGCACTTTCCTTTTATATCCTGATTATGTTGCAAATGTATGTTTCCTGAGAGTAGCTAAGATGATTTAAAATTGTATAAATGACTTCAGTATAATAAAGTCGCTGGAATTTTACATTGTGATCGAAGAATTGTGACATATTTCAATGGCAAAAGAAGCAATAAGTATATTTACTTGCTTCTATAATGAGTAATTACAATTATGACTGAATTCATCTAGTGGGACAAAGTTAAAACCACTCTCTAATTTAGAGCTGATAGAGTACATGACTCTTTAGCTGGTCAAATCAATTAGTTCCTTCTCTATATTTTCCATTGTATTATTAAGTTAATTTAAAAACAACTAAACTGCGAGGTTTTCACTGATTACTTTGAAAACCTCTGAGAATTGAGAAGATGGTATGTTTAATTTTTGCTAATTGTATCTTTTTTTTTTAAGAGACCTATCTGATAAAAGTCTTAAAACAATCTGCATTTACTAACTATCATCATTATTGGTAGCCTTTATTAAAGTAGAAAATATGATAAACACAGGATCTCTAAAATTAAGAAATTATCTTTAAAAAAAATCCATAAAAGTCTAAAGCTATGGAAAATCTTGTCTGGCCACCCACAGCTTCTTTGAAATTTATCGTAACAAAATTGATTTTGAAGAATTTTTTAAATTTTTTATGCTTTCTAAGCAAACTTCTTTGCTTTCATAAAAATTTTGAAGGAAAAGCACTTAATATTTCTACCTTATTTAATCAAATACACTCAGAATATTACCTAATTGTGAATATGAACAAATGACATCTTAATCTTTAAGATCTAAATATGTCTCAGGACTTTTGAAATGTTAATTGAATGAACTGTGATACTTTTCAATAAATGTTTACCTGAAAGCACTTTTAAAAAATTGTGATAAGATCATGGCTATTTTTTACAAATGTTAATATTTTACCATTAATATTTCCTAACTGTCCACAGACTAGATGTGACCATTTCTTGGGATGGTCAATGTCTTTCCTCTTCATAAATACACCTGCCCATCTCTATCTATTTCCTGGGTGGTAGCTGCCAGGTGGACCCTTCATCCTGTTTTATGTTTGACCCCCTCCTAATACTCTGGAGGAAACTCCAAAGCCCTTCACTCCCTATTTTCAACATAATCTTGACCAAACAGGGCATTAGAAAGTAACTTGTGTATTTATATTTAAAAAAAAAAAAAAGAGCTACAAGAACCGTTAACTTTTGTTTTGCAAAAAGTAAAGGCTTGCTCTAGGGAGTCATGAAATTTCTTGGGTGTCTGAAAGGCAGGTTTATAGACTGGTGCCATTTTTGGATGATGAGCAGGCGATGCCATCATTAGAGGAGGCAGCCCCAGTGTGTGAAGACAGTAATTAAATATTTTAACCCAGGAGATTTAGAACTAGGTATGTGGGCTGCAGTCCATGGGGTCGGTGAGTCGGACACGACTGAGCGACTTCCCTTTCACTTTTCACCTTCATGCATTGGAGGAAGGAAATGGCAACCCACTCCAGTGTTCTTGCCTGGAGAATCCCAGAGCCGGGGGAGCCTGGTGGCTACCGTCAATGGGGTCACACAGAATTGGACACGACTGAAGTGATTTAGCAGCAGTAGCATAGAGACATAATAAAGCAAAACCGTGATACTTACATTTTATGTTGGTGAGGATAATTTGTATATGTTGAGTATTATAAGTACTATGATGCTTGGTTAGGTATCTTTTATCTAGTGTTAAAATATATAGTTGAAAAATGAACTTGTATTTGTGATTTCATTTAAAAATAAACAACCAATATTAAAAATTAGAACTTAAGAATTACTATACTTATAAATTCATTTGGGCTACTCTGGTGGCTCAGACTATAAAGAATCGGCTGTGGATGATGCAGTCCTGAAATTAAAAGACGTTCGCTTCTTGGAAGAAAAGGTACAAGAAACCTAGACAGCATGCTAAAAAGCAGAGACATCACTTTGTTGACAAAACTCCATATAGTCAAAGCTATCGTTTTTCCAGTAGTCATCTATAGATGTGAGAGTTGGACCATGACGAAAACTGAGTGCTGAAGAATTGATGCTTTTGCACTGTGGTGCTGGAGAAGACTCTTTAAAGTTCCGTGGATGGCAAGGAGATCATACCAGTCAATCCTAAAGGAAATCAATCCTAAATATTCACTGGAAAGACTGATACTGAAGCTCCAATATCTTGGTCTTTGATACAAAAAGTCGACTTATTGGAAAAGACCCTGATGCTGGGAAAGATTGAGGGCAGGAGGTTAAGTGGGCTACAGAGAATGAGATTGTTGGATGGCATCGTTGACTCGATGAACATGAGTTTGAGCAAACTCAGGGAGATAGTGAAGGACAGGGAAGCCTGGTGTGCTACAGTCCATGGGGCTGCAGAGTTGGACACAACTGAGCAACTGAACAACAAGAATAACAATAATAAAATCACTTACTAGATTTTGAAGATCTTTTTTAAACGTGTGCAAAGGCTTTGTTTGTTATGGCAGACATATTTGTGGGCAAATGGAATATGGTAGTTTTATAAATACATGTTGAAATAACTGAGAGCTTTTAATTGATTAAAGGTTAACAGTCCTGTAAAATATGATAATATTTGCAAGCTAAATTTTAAACATCTAGAGAAATTTCACTTTGTAATTTTCATAAATTAAATTGTAATTAAGAGCACAAAAGTCAATTCTGCCTACCAGTGCTCTATGAAAAGGCTAATCTCAAAAGCACCCAAAATTCTGCCATTGGCAGTTTAAAGGGTAGTATGGCTGTTCAGTCTAAGAGGTTATGATTAAAGTGATGACATCAGGGCAGGGAAATGGTGATGAATGATTGAAGGGGTAGTTGTCCATGCTCTGAAATGGGGATCCTTTGACTTAGATTCATATAATGTTTTCTGACTACTTATTCAATATTTAGTGGGATTGGGAAGAAATCAATTTTCCATTCAAAGAAACTGTCAGCCTGACAGAAACTCAGAGCAACCCATTTCTATTGGAGAAGCCAGAACTCATGTTATCACTTCCCCTCGAAATAGTTCCTGTTTCTCTGAGTGCCCTTCAGTTTTGTTTGTTTATCAATTGGTTGTTATTTTTGTTCACATGTGTCCTATTTTCAAGCCAACCTCTCAGAAGCGGAGGTTGTAAAGGGTTTAAAGTTGAGATTAAACATTTCAAGCAGTTTCTGGAACACTAGAGAATGGGTTATTGGCTTCCAGAGTTTTCCTGGCTGCCAAGGACAGTAGCAGATGCATATCGCAAAAACACTTGGTGAAGATTGGTTGGCATTTTAATTTCCCCTCCAGGTGGCTGGCTGTTGTAGAGATTAAGATGAATTTACACTCCCTCAAAGGAACATAAAGGATTGCCTAGGGGAGCATTATTACACTTCCCAGCCCTTTAAAAGAGCCTCAGTGCAAATTGATCCAATTGTTGGATCTAGAAATTTTACAGAAAGGGAGTCAAAGCCTCTCCATTGTTTTCCAGCCAGCTGAGGTGGAGAGTGATGATGCCTCCCCATAATAGGGACAAGAAATGCTAAAGGGGTTGGGAGGGGAGGTCTCAGGGTAACTGAGTCCGAAATTCCAACCAGTCAGTGGTTGGAAATGAAGGATACAAGCATAGGCTAAAAAGAAGAGTACACAAGAAGGATGCAAATATATCTGGGGAAAACTGTGATTAAAAAGGATACAGGCACCTTACGTTCACCATTTACAACAGCCAAGATGTGAAAGCAGCCTAAATATCCATCAGCAGATGAATGGATGAAGATGTGTTACACATAACCAATGAAAAACTACTCAGACATGAAAAAGAACAGGCTATTTCCATGTCTGTGTACATGCTCACTTAATCATGTCTGAGTCCTTGTGA
This sequence comes from Neotragus moschatus, assembly GCA_006410615.1. NCBI lineage: Eukaryota > Metazoa > Chordata > Mammalia > Artiodactyla > Bovidae > Neotragus > Neotragus moschatus. The sequence continues at coordinate 10,960 of SJYA01002282.1, read as the reverse complement.
CCCTATGGACTGTAGCCCACCAGGCTCCTCTGTCCATGGGATTTTTCCCCACAAGAATACTAGAATGGGCTGCTGACACCACTTCAGGGAATCTTCCTAACTCAGGGATCAAACCAGGTCTCCTGCATTGCAGGTGGATTCTTTACTGCTGAGCCACTGAGGAAGCCCTTTTCCATGTCTGGTGTATTGTAAATAGTGCTGCTATGAACTTATGGCCATGTACATCTTTTAAAATTAGAGTTTTTGTCTTTTCTGGATATATGCCCTGGAGAGGGATTGCTAGATCACACGGTAACTCTATTTTTAGCTTTTAAGAACCTCCATACTGTGAGAAATAGATTTAAGGGACTAGATCTGATAGACAGAGTGCCTGATGAACTATGGAATGAGGTTCATNGAGAAGACTCTTGAGAGTCCCTTGGACTGCAAGGAGATCCAACTAGTCCATTCTGAAGGAGACTGGTCCTGGGTGTTCTTTGGAAGGAATGATGATAAAGCTGAAACTCCAGTCCTTTGGCCACCTAATGCGAAGAGTTGACTCATTGGAAAAGACTCTGATGCTGGGAAGGATTGCAGGCCAGAGGAGAAAGGGACACCAGAGGATGAGATGGCTGGATGGCATCACTGACTCAATGGATGTGAGTTTGAGTGAACTCCGGGTGTTGGTGATGGACTGGGAGGCCTGGCATGCTGCTATACATTGGAGTCACAAGGAATTGGACACAACTGAGCGACTGAACTGAACTGAACTGATACTGTTCTCTGTAAGTGGTTGCATCAATTTACTTTCTCTCTAACAATATAGGACAGTCAAAAGGCACAGATTTAACAGTCATGTGGAGACCAAGTCCTTAGAGTCCACTGCATATGTGGGCTGCAGAGACCACTTGACAGGTGAATCGGACACAATTGAGCAACTGAGCACATCACCTCCAATGTCAAGGTTGGTTAGTGGGCTTTTTTCTAACACTAGAATTTGAGATTCTGGAGCATGGAGACCCTGTTCAGTCTTTCTTTTCTCTCCGACTTCAAGACTCAATAGTATAACTAATGCTTTTGGAACACCTGGACAATAATTCTCAGTAAACAAAAGAAGGAGGCAATACTACTTAAAGGTGATGTTATGACTGCAGTTCCTTGGTCTAATGCAATTAAAATGATCTGGGTAGGGTAAAGTTCTGGAAAATAGTTTCTTTCACTCTGATTTTATTTCTCACTTTGATGATATTACCTTTACTTTCTTAAGATTAAAAGGACATTTTTGGGATAGTTTATGTTAAAGGGGTACATTTGTCTGGGTTATTTTTTCAGAACTTTTTCTTTTTTATATTTACATTTTTGGGAAATGCTTGGCTAGAGTTATGCCTGGCTAAATTTATTATTCAGTCTCTAAAGCCTGCAGTAGACATTTATGCATGTATTAAAGTTAAAAATTAGCATTTAACATATAATTTTATTATTACTAATACACTTTATAAGTCCCAGATTTCTAATTCATTTTAAAGGCAAAGCTATCCAGAAAAGACATATTCATAAACCAAAAATTGGGGAAGAGGCTAAAAAAAGGTATCTTTTAAAACAGGATGCTATTTCTGACTTAAGTTTTTCTAAACTCACTGCTATTCTCTTTCACATGTTACTCTTTAAAGCACAAATGAGGAATTAGACACTCCCAGGTGGAATATAAAAAGAAGAGTCAAATGATACCACAGCCCAAATTTCACAGAAAAACATGTACATTTTATGATCTGATAATGTGAAAATTACACATATATTTTATAGTAAAGTAATGCAAGCCTTTATTTTTAATTTGTAAAAATATTTACAAAATGGTATAAGCACAAAACAATTGTTTCAAGCTCTAAGCTCTAGCAGCTTTAACCATTTAAATTATGGTTATTTTTCACAGTGATAGATGTTTGTAGCTATTCGCATTTTTGGTATCCTATGGAGAATGGTATGATCTCAATCCACTCTTAAAGTACAGCTGACCCCATTGGAAAAGTACCTAATCCAGGTGACAGTTGTGTGTGTGTGTGTGTTTTTTTTTTTTTTAATAAGCAAAGAGCTAAACAAAAGAAAAAAGAGCTAAACAAAAAGAGAAAGCCATCTCTACAATATCATAGGTGTAATTTGATTGGCTTGGGAGCAGGTGGTAGAGTGCATCATTATTTAATGTTTGGGTTTCAATTTAACTTGTAAAAGATGTGTGTGTGTGTGTGTGTGTGTGTGTGTGTGTGTGTGTGTACGTGAAAGAGAGAGCAAGAGCGAGAGCGAGAGTAAGAGGAAGGGACAGAAAGAGAGAATGAATAGATTTTCTTGGGATGGATACAAGTCCACATCAATCAGGATGTCTTTGCAGTAACAGTTCGCCCAGTGGGGTGAGAGGAGAAGCCCCCTGCATATGCTGAGTGCTTTGTGCACACCCACTAGATGGGCTGCATGCAAGGCTCGGACCACCCTCACCAGAGCCATTCCCTGGTGTAGTCCCTTAAGGACAGAGACCAGGTGTTGGATTCCCCAGGCTGTGTTTGTCCACTACGGTGTAAGCCCTCACTGGGCTCAGTGAATCACTGGGATGCTGGGGGTCGAGGGGAAGTGACGGAACTTAACACCTAGGCTGCTGACTCTGCTGGTTCTGCTGCTTTCTTGTCTCCAAGCCAGGGGATGTGTGTCCTCTGCCAGCATCCTCAAAACTAGGGTAATTTAATAGTTTACGAGTATGGCAAACCTCTAGGCATCTCAGAATTCACATGTGAAACTGTAGGTAGCAAAAGACCACAGTGGGTATAGAATATGATTGTGTGTCAAGAATACCATTCTCGATTATCTACAGCACAGCCAAAAGATACCTGTTTCTTTTCAAGCCACCGTTTTTTGGTATAGAAACCTCCAATGCAGACAAAATTAGTTACAAACCACATGTTCAATATAATTAGATGGAACAAAAATCTTTTGGGGCTGAGGTGACTTCTGAAATGTTAGTCTCAGTTCAGAGAAAATATTTTCAATCTATTTAACAGCAGTTTACGGAAAAGAATATGTTTGAAAAGTCTTTGAAATGAAGGGAATGGTAGCAGGTTCTGAGTTGCCTAACAGCAAAGTGTTGAAAATAATATTTATGATTTGGAGGTTCTGAGCAAAATTTATTTGGAGTTCAGGCTGTCTTGTTATTAAACATGGTGAGGAATAATGAAGCACCTGTAATGTAATTTCAACAGTTCAATTTTTCTTTTTTGAACACTTTTGGAACAATTTTGGAGATGGCAACCTTAGCTTGAAAGCATTGGGTTGCAGGTACTCAGTATGGGACTTGGGGCATCTCTAAGAACTGCAATTAAAACGTGTTTATACTTGGAGATAGGAGATTCTGATTCTTTACTGAGGTGCAAAATGATATGTTCATATTTGAATTTTAAAAAGTTGTCAGAGCTGCTTAACATTTGGTAAAATAGTCTTTTTGTTTAGAACAGATCACTGTACATTGTAGACCTCAAGATTATGTCACCACAAATGCATGTTACTGAATGGAAAGGGAGAGAAGATTAGTTTTTTTTTTTTTAAGTAGAGTTCCTATATGTTAAATAATACTTTAATTAAAAAAATGAGAACAGAGATTTCTCTTGTGGTCCAACAGTTAAGAATTCACCTGCCAATGAAGGTGCATGCCTCGTCCAGAAAGATTCCACCTGCTGTTTGGTAACTAAGCGTTCGCACAGCTACTGAGTCTGAATGCAGGAACTGCTGAAGCCGGCAAGCCCTGCAGGCCTACCCCTCTGCAACAATGAGAGGCCCGTGTGCGCCACAACAAGAGAGTAGTCCCCACTTGCTGTAACTAGAGAAAAACCCACACGAAGCAAGGAAGACTCAACACAGCCAAAAGCAAATAAAATGAATAAAATTTAAGAATGAGAAGAATCTTTGGGTCCCTCAGTATAACATTTAGAAACTCTTCCTCTTTAAAGTTTTTTGGCTTAGAACTCTGATTTCATCATGAAAAAGTACTTATGTGGGGTCATTTCATCCAATAATGGTGAGTCACTGGCTTCGTTTCCCAGATGGCATTTTCTATTTATTCCTTTCTCTTTTATCATGTCGTTTAATGCATAACGTTGTTAAATTTACTTCTTTTCCTTTTTAGGCTAATTTTCTCTCGCTTCCAAAAATAGCCTATGTATTTATCAGGAATAGGTTTGGGAGGTGGCCTTTTTTTTTTCTTTTTTTCGTGGGTGGGGAGGAATGACGAGTAAGAAAGAGAAGTCAATGCCTCTTTGTTAAAATGTACTGATGACCAACAACGTGGGGACAGAACAACTTGTCCATTTATGAGGAAAAGATCTTGGGATTGTGTACTCTCTTATGGAAAGTTCCTTGACATTTTGCTTATTAAAGGGTCACCACTGCCAAGACTGGCCTGCAGAACTTTATTGGCATCAAGTCTGTCTTCATGTTTGTAGCTTTAATCAGTTGAATATTATTTACTTTCATTAAACTGAGTTTCAGAGTTTGCAGACGTGGCTCTTTTTAGAAAGCGAACATCACTTAAAGTAAAATACACCAGTTTCCCTTGAGCTCTTCTGAGGAGACTATTGAGGTCTAAGGAGAAAATATGAGAATGGCCACCTCTGTGCCCATTTTCTGGTGAGGTGGTAGCTTCTCTTACTAGCTCTTTCCACTAAAAGTGTTGCCATCTTAGCCACGATTGTTAAAATAGAAAACAAAGTTTCTTCGACCCTTTAAATAAAAATGTGATTTTCTAAATATTAAATGAAAGAACCCAAATCTGTCAATCACCATCCACGACAACATTGACCTTCATAATGGTCTAGAAATGAGCAAAGCAGTTTCCCTCCTGACTCCATTGCTACTTTCCCAAGTCCTCCCTGACCCCACCCCTCCTGGAAAATTGCAACTGTCACGCTACCCAGCACCTCTCACCGGCCTTTTCTGATTTATCCTTCCTGTTAGCAGTCATGAGAGTCTAACATAAAGTTCATCTTTTGTCTCCCCGCTTAGGAAAATAGCCTGATGGTCCACATGTCTCCAGGGAAGCCCAAAACCCTGAAAGGAAGGACTCAAAAAATCTTATTTGAATGAAAGATTCAACATTGCTCTGAGGTTCTATCAATCATTTGAGGTGCGATTAGCATCTATGTAATTTTTTTAAAAAGAGTGAAAATCACAGAGTTTTTTCATTATTGTTCTTTCATGTGTTTTCAGCTTAAAGTATGGTATTGCCTGGTGGGTTTTATTTTTGCATTTTGTTCTTTGGAAACTTAGGGTGCTGCTCTTTAAAGGATTATGTAGGAGAAGGCATTATTACATATCCTGATGGCTGCTAAGAGCCTGAGGAAAATATAAATGTGAAGGGCATTCAGACAAGCTACCTTTGCCCTTGAATCCTGCCGAAGAGGCTGCACCTCAGACAGGACCTGCTTCTTAGACTCAATCATCGCCTTAGGAAAAGCAATTTAATGGATGTTCTATCTGCTTCAGAGTACGTTTCTTTGCACAGGGAGACTGTTTTTTGAAACGGAATAATTGGCTTCTGCCTTTTCTTACCAAGTGTTGCTAAAAATAAACACATATTTCTTCTTATCTTCCATTACACACATCTTCCTATGCAAAAATTCTATTAACTTAAACACAGATCACAATCTTTTTCTCACTAAATTAAAGAATTGTCAAAAAGCAAGACAGTAAAACCAATCATATAATTCACACAATAAAATGACACAGGGATTTATCATTTGGAATCCACAGCACAATAACTGTTCCACCAGGTACTTGCTCAGCCATGCCTATAAAGGGTCATGGGATCATGGGATTACCTCCATCCATTTTGCAGAGGGCTACCCTGCAGTTGACGAGGAAGCATTTTCATAAATTGTGAAGGCCTTTCTATTTCCTTACAAATATGTAAACTTGACAAACACATATTAAACCTTATCAGCTCACACACTTTCAGGCATAAAATAGCATATCAGAGCTATGACCACAGATTACAGCATTAAAATATATATATATATTTCTCAAAATCTGTCATGACAATTTTCCTGATGATTGTGGAAAGATCTTAAGGAGAAACACTAAAATGAAAACATGTTTGTCAAGATTTCTGTGGTATGGTTAGAAAGAGCAAAGCATTTTCCCCACCCACTTTCCATTAAATTCACCAGGCTAGGAATCTCTGTTAAAAATGCATCAAATTCCTTGTTATATTTGTGTGCTTCTTATGTTTTTTAGGCACTAATACCCAGTTTCCCAATGATTGGAACTAAATTTACTGTCCTTTTTGTATCCTCAAGAGATTTTTGCATCTGATATCTTGTTCACCAACTTCACACTTGCTACATGTGTCTCCACGTGCACTTAGCTTAGCATCCATGTCCCAGCTACAGTATACACACACAACCTTTATTCCATGGGGCAATAGTGACTTTAGGTCAATATTTCCACTTTCTGATGTTAAAATGTGAAATCAGTGCAACCCCAAATGTTTCATATCTTTTGGTTTTGCAGTCAAAAGTCTTCCAGCCAAACTTATTGCCTGAGTATGGTAATCCACTCAATTCAGGTATGTCAAAGCAGTTATTCAAATTTCCTTCAGTTAACTTTGTTATGTTTATCCTTCAGTGGTCTGTATCATATTGTGCTTAAGTTTGCAATATGCTTCAAATTATTTCAGGATGCCAAACAACCAAATGTCAACAATGAAAGTAAGTTTGTACTTCTGTTTTGAATAAACATATATCTACCTTTCATTCCAACTGTGAATAAAATTTGGATTTCATTGGTTCGAACAGTAGACAGGACATCCTGAATATATTTTCATTAAACTTACTTCCTTTGGTGACTAAGGATTCAGAATGTTTTTTCATCTTTGAGCTCTTCATTGGGGAGTTTTTGATCTTAAGATTTAGTTGTCTTCATGTTTTATAGCACATGGATACTGTAGACTTTCATTGAACCCCTGTTTTTTGGTAAGTTCACTTATTTAAAAAGATAGCAATGACATTTATGGGGAATAATCTGCCTTGTGGAAGACCAGCATAAGCTTGCATCTTTCATGAGTTTAATAATGTTCTTGTTTTACCCAGTCAACCTGCAGCTCTGGTTCTTGATGTTATGAAATCATTAGCACAAGTCCTTCACTTTTCTTTCCAGCCAAAATGGATTTCTTTGTAAAGTCTATGATTTCCCATGAATCCATGAATTTTGAAACTCCTGCGCATTGTAAGCAGTGCCCTACTCTGAGGCTTAATGGGAAAATATTTGGGATTTTCTAGCTCTGACTGAAGGCTGGGTGAAATCAATTATTTAAGCACTGTAAAGTAAGGGTTTGGGTCTCAGACAACGATTACAAAGCAGACACACTTTAACACCCAGAACAATCATGTGGAGCTTGTTGACTCTTATCCATGGCCAATGGGTGAATGAAATATCATTCCTATCTGCTGATGCCATGGAGAGCCCTTCAATCTATGAGCAGCTGGAGCTCCCATCTACACACACACACACACACACACACACACATATATTTCTTACTAGTTGTACAGATGTTAAACGTAAAGAATTCCAACAGTTTTTACTAAAGCCATCAGAAGACCCACTGACTTTTTTCTCAACTGTATCTGCAGTGCTCTTCTGGGCCTCAAAACACTCAATTTGTACAAAGTAATAAAGGTCATGTTTTAAAAAGGGAAGATATTGTGCTTCTCACTGTGCTCTAGAAATATTCAAATGGTATGGGAAAATTTACTGAAGACTTGATGTGACTTTTATAGACATTGATTTTTAAATGTTTAGAAGAGATGAGTTTTTATTATGCCTGAGTGCTTAGCCGTTGTTACTACCCCCAAATTTCCCAGTGTGGTTGGAGGAATTATTTCAGATGAAGGGCTTTCAAAGTGCTAAAACTTCTGATTCAAAGAAAATCAGGGCGTATTTTTGATGGTATTGGAGAAAATGGGAAGGGGAAACCTTAGAGGACTAAGGGAGTTTTCACAGCCATGTTTAGGACTCTTATGTAGGAGATTATCACGGGCTTTAGTGGCTTTGAAATCTAATCATCACATAAAGCTCCCCTCAAAAGCATCACAGCTTTTGGTGCCAGATTTTCCTGTAGAGATCAACCTGGAGTGATATATCAAGATCAAGGTACATTTCAAAGGGAAAGTCTTTAAAAACAAATTATGGTCACTGTCAATGAATCATTCAAAATCATNTCCAACAGTTTTTACTAAAGCCATCAGAAGACCCACTGACTTTTTTCTCAACTGTATCTGCAGTGCTCTTCTGGGCCTCAAAACACTCAATTTGTACAAAGTAATAAAGGTCATGTTTTAAAAAGGGAAGATATTGTGCTTCTCACTGTGCTCTAGAAATATTCAAATGGTATGGGAAAATTTACTGAAGACTTGATGTGACTTTTATAGACATTGATTTTTAAATGTTTAGAAGAGATGAGTTTTTATTATGCCTGAGTGCTTAGCCGTTGTTACTACCCCCAAATTTCCCAGTGTGGTTGGAGGAATTATTTCAGATGAAGGGCTTTCAAAGTGCTAAAACTTCTGATTCAAAGAAAATCAGGGCGTATTTTTGATGGTATTGGAGAAAATGGGAAGGGGAAACCTTAGAGGACTAAGGGAGTTTTCACAGCCATGTTTAGGACTCTTATGTAGGAGATTATCACGGGCTTTAGTGGCTTTGAAATCTAATCATCACATAAAGCTCCCCTCAAAAGCATCACAGCTTTTGGTGCCAGATTTTCCTGTAGAGATCAACCTGGAGTGATATATCAAGATCAAGGTACATTTCAAAGGGAAAGTCTTTAAAAACAAATTATGGTCACTGTCAATGAATCATTCAAAATCATAAATCTTGTGTGGTGAGTTAACAGTGACCAGACGTGGTCACTGAACTGAAAAAGAAATAACAAAAATACAAAAAAACCCACTACTTTTTCTTCTTGTCTATAGAGACCACTGTGAGGTTTTAGAAACATCAGTCTCAATCAAGCCTCTTGTGAGTTTATGATTTAAACTAGAGCCCTGGGCTTCAGACTTTTATTATTCTATCTCTAAAGGAACTTTGCAAACTGAAGACAACTTCAGACATTTAGCTGACCATTTAAAAGGTTTCATCATAAATATAAATATTGCAATTGAAAGTCTCCCAACATATTATGAATGATCACAACTAAGTAAGAAGTAGTACTTTATCTTTTGAAATGTATCTTACTGAATTTAAACCCTGCAGCAACTTGATGTAAACCATTATCTATTTTTAAAAATATATGAAGTACATTTACATTTGAATGCCTTCTACTGATCTTCCTTTCACACTTCTACCCAACAAGAAGACAAACCCATACTCATGTATAACTGAAATCTAAGAGTCCTGTAGTTGCAAATCTCAGATGAAAGAGTTTTTCTGAATTGAATTTTCATTATAGTTCTAATAATATAGTAAAAGCAGCATATATACTAAAATTCTGAGAAATAATTATTAAATATAACAGTAAGAATTTTGTTGACCTATCTCTCTTAATAGATCTCTGAAAGGAGGTAATTAAAAATTAATTTATGTAGTGATATCTAGTTGTTGCTAGATTTAGTGTTCAAACATGATTCTAATCATATTCTTTCTTGTCTGCTTACATGTACATTTTCACAAACATATCACATAGATAAACAAGTAGGAATAGATGCTTTACATTAGAATTTGTCATAGTTATTCGAAGTCTTTCTTTGTTATCATTCCAAATCACACAGATTGTTAAAAACAGACTCAATAATAGATTACTGCCAGTTAGGTCTTTCTTCCATTTTGTTTAAAAAAAAAAAAAAGGATTGTAAACTACCTGACTTACAGGAAGATTTATCAATCATCCATCATTTCCTTTCTCAACACCAACATAGAGTATGTTTATACCTCTTTGTGGCTTTCCTGAAAGTTTTATACCCTGGAGTTATGGTCCGTAATAACTGAGATGGGCATAGGGTGTCTTCAGAGAGAGATTGAAAAGGAGATCTTGAACTTCAATCTAAAGTGTGTTCGCAGAGGGATCAGTTTAAGAGAGTGTATACTTGGGAGTTTAAAAACATGGAAGTTGTACCTATGGTCAATTAATCTTTAACAAAGGAGGCAAGAATATAAAATGGGAAAAAGACAGTCTCTTCAGCAAGTGGTGCTGGAAAAGTTGGACAGCTGAATGTAAATCAGTGAAGCTAGAACACACCCTCACACCACATACAAAAATAAACTCAAAATAACTTAAAGACTAAGACAAGATACCATAAAATTCTTAAAAGAAAAGAAAGACAAAACATTCTCTGACATAAATCTTACCAAAGTTTGCTTATTTCCCAAGGCCATAGAAATAAAAGCAAAAATAAACAAATGGGAACTAATCCCACTCCTGAGCACATATCTAAAAAAAGATGAAAACTGCAATTCAAAAAGATATACTCAGCCCAATATTCACTGCCCCACTATTCACAATAGACAGGACATGAAAGCATTCTAAATGTCCATCAGTAGGTGAATAACAGATGAATGAATAAAGAAGATGTGGTATATATACATATATATATTAGCCATAAGAAGAATGAATTATTTGCAGCAACATGGATGGACCTAGAAATTATCATATTACGTGAAATAAAGACAAATATCATATGACATCATTCGTATGTGGAATCGAAAAATGATACAAATGAACTTATTTACAAAATGGAAACAGGCTCACAGACATAGAAAACAAGCTTACTGCTACCAAACATGAAAGAGGGGAAGGGATAAATTAAGAGTTTGGAATTAACAAATATACACTATTATATATAAAATAAATATATTATATATAATTTATATATTATATATATAAATATATTATATATTTTTATATTTTAAATATATTTAAATAAAATATATTTATTTTATATATAATATATATAAA
>SJYA01002281.1:241440-250710 GCA_006410615.1 Neotragus moschatus | reverse complement strand
GACAAGACTGCTGAAACTTTTTTTTCTTTAAATTACATTTTAATTAAGAAAGTCACCCTTTGGTGAAAATTGCAAGATTCTTGTACTTAAGAATCAATAAAATGTGCACCGTCTAAAATGAGATTAATAATGGCCAAACTCTCTATTTTGGGTGCAATTATTTATTCATCAAAGAAAACCAGCTGCTTAAAACCATAGTCCATCACGAATGCCTAAGACACTTCCACTTCAATTCTGTTGTTAAAAGTCCCTTCTATTGCTCCATCTGGTGTTAAATATAAAAAGCAGGAAGGCTCATTCTCTACCTGCATACATTTTAAATAAGAATTTCAACATTATCTTGTCCATTTAAAATAATTGTATGAAAATGTGAAGAAATATGATCTTGTAAAAGCTGCAGTCTGACGCACCCAGGGAGTGAGCGAGAAAGAGCAAAGCCGCTATTATTTAAAATTCATGGAGACCATGGCAAGATTGATCGCAAGAAGTTCCTTCCTAAGACTGGCCAGGCAGAAGGCTGAGGCCTGGCTGGGGGTTCAGCCAGGACCCCAGCCCCCAAAAGGGTCCAAGGTCATTCATTGCCCCAGCCTGGCAGAGGGTGCCCCTGGATTCTTTCACCGTAAGGGTCCCCATCAGGCCCGTTCTGGGGAACAGTGGTTGGGGATCAACATCTCAGGGGTCTGGGCAAGGCTGAGCCTTGTTCCGTGGGCAGGGGCAGGTGGAGGCTGGCTTGTGGGGCAGGAAACTCAGACTAGGGCTGAGGACCAGAAAGGAGATGTAACAACCGCCTGCTCAGAGTTTCAGCTGGAGTTTGAATAAGCTACCATTTCACCGTTGTTATAACTGCTCCCAAAGGGAGAGGTGGCCGAGATCACAGTATTTCCCTTCGTCTGTATCTCTTCCTCCCAACCAACCTCTGCTGTGAGGGGTCCTGGAGTGAGCCAGAGACTTTGGGTTCAGTTCCCCTCTTTTCTCTCTCTGTGATTGGATTAATTTCCTAATGCTGCTCTTGCAAAGCCCGGCAACTATAGTGGTTTAACAAAGTTTAACAAAACTTTGTTATCTTTCAGCTCTGCGGTTCAGAGTCTAAAACAAGTCTCATCAGGAGAGAAGCAGGTGTCTTCGGGGCAGGATTTCCTCCGATTCTCTAGAGGAGAATCTGTTTCTTGGCCTTCTCCAGCTCCTCGTCGTCATCCTCCGCCTCACATTTCCTTCTCTCATCTTCAAAGCCAAGGAGGAAGGGGTGAGTCCTTCTCACATAGAGGCGCTCTGTGTCTCCCAGCTCCGTCTTTCTCCTGCAGGGATGCTATCATGGCAAGGATTGTATTGGACCCTCTCTGCAACTCAAAACCCTTAACTTCATCACAACTGCAAAACCCCTCTTGCCATGAAGGTAACATATTCCCAGGTTGGGGATCAAGATCTGGACATCTGTGGGAGCCATCACTCTGCCCACACAATTGGACAAGTCTCTTGGCCTTTCTGGGCCTCAGAGTCTTTATTCTAAGGTGGAACTGTAACCAGTACCTTATGGTGTTTTCTGAGAGTCTAAGGAGCTCCTTGGAAGGAAGGCTATGACAAACCTAGACAGTGTATTAAGAAGCAGAGACATCACTTTGCCTACAAAGGTCGGTATAGTCAAAGCTACAGTTTTTCCAGTAGTCACACACGGATGTGAGAGCTGGACCATAAAGAAGGCTGAGTGCTGGAGAACTGATACTTTCAAATTGTGGTGCTGGAGAAGACTTTTAAGAGTCCCATAGACAGCAAGAAGATCAAACCAGTCAACCCTAAAGGAAATCATTGGAAAGACAGAAGCTGAAGCTGAAGCTCCAATGATTTGGCCACCTGATGCAAGCAGCCAACTCACTGGGAAATACCCTGATGCTGGGAAAGATTGAGGGCAAGAGGAGAAGGGGGCGGCAGAGAATGAGATGGTGGGACAGCATCACCAACTCAATGGACATGAGTTTTGAGCAAACTCTAGGAGATAGTGAAGGCCAGGAAAGCCTGGCGTGCTGCAGTTCATGGGTCACTAAGAGTCGGACACAACTTAGTGACTGAACAACCGCAATAAGGAGATCAATAAGTGTGTTTTGTAATCTGCTAAATTCCTTATATAGAGAAAATTTTTTTGGTGCATTTAAAGAAACTTGGTTAAAAAGTCCTCTGTCGGTGATGGATTCTGTCAACTTGCATTTAACATTTTTTCCCTTCCCTAAATTAGTGTTTGTTTGCAGGCAGCTCAGCTCCTGATGTGTCCAAAACCTCAGATCGGGGGTAAACTCTGAATTTTAGGGTGTTCTGTGTGTGCACCTGCAGCCGGCATATGGCCACTTGTAGCCTTTGCTTCTTGGTCCGCAGGGAGCCCAGGACAGAGCCGGCCTCATACACGTGGAAAAAAAGGAATCAGTAGTATGAAGGCTCCATGGCACTAACTGGGGAAGCACTGATTCCCTGCTGATAAGAGTTCTGTGGTGCAAAAAACCATTGCCTGCAGGTCACTCCTGGGCAGCACCCCCACTTCCCCACTGGAAACAGGGGATGAGGGGAAGTGGTCCCCACGCCAGGCCCTCACTAGCATCCTCCAGACTGGGTTTGGCAGATGAAGCCCCTGAGGCTAAATTCCAACAGGCGTCCGGTTGATTCAAGGTTCAGCATGGGGCTTAGTAATCCCCAAAGTCCTGTCATCATCAGTTCTAGGAATCTGCATCTAGAAATTGACCCTCATGCACTCACCGTTCGAGGGCTTCTGGAAATGTACCCTGAGATNCATCCTCCAGACTGGGTTTGGCAGATGAAGCCCCTGAGGCTAAATTCCAACAGGCGTCCGGTTGATTCAAGGTTCAGCATGGGGCTTAGTAATCCCCAAAGTCCTGTCATCATCAGTTCTAGGAATCTGCATCTAGAAATTGACCCTCATGCACTCACCGTTCGAGGGCTTCTGGAAATGTACCCTGAGATCCCCTTAAGGTCACCCTGGGAGATGACTGGGAATGTGTTCAAGTGCAGATTTCCGGGCACCTCCAGCCTGAGAGCTGGTAACTAGGACTCTGCATGTGGACACCAAGCTCGCCAGTGATTCCACCGTGCTCCCAGCCTGGAGAACCACAGCTCTGACCACAGAGTCAGCTGTGGGAAATGGGGCTCAGCGCACTTCCGTCTGAGCCCCCTTTCTTCTCCCTAGGTCACCTAGAGCTTCTTTCACAGGACAGTGAATTCAGGGTTGATGTTCACCACCCTTCCCAGCCTCAGTCTCTCCAACGCCACGGATCCTCAGGTCCTACCCCAAAAGAAACCCCCCTTGGGGAGAAGAGCTCTGGACATTAGGAATTTCCCTGCAGAAGTGAACAGGAGAAGGGGCCGAAGGGCCTAGCCCCCCTCAGCCAGCCGCACCCCCATATTTCCTCCCTGCAGGTGAGTCCACACCTGTCTCCAGCTTGCCCTCAGCTGCCCGAGAATGCCTCACCCCTCCCCACTTTTCCCTTTAAACTCTGTCATTTGTACAGCCTATTAACCTTTAACTTTATGACTACCCAAAGATGAAATACTGCAGCATTTAAGGCTGAGAACACTCCAGCCCTACCTTCTTAGTTTGCAACAGGGGTGAAGCACTTTCTCTTAAATCAGTCATTTTTAATATCAGTCACAGAGACGCTGCCCACAGAGAGTATTTTTGGCTCCACGTATCCAGCTGATTCATAATAAATGTTGCAGCGCTGGTTCCTACCTCCACACGGCCCCTAGGAGCAGCCGGAGCTCTTCACATTAACTCCAGGGATGAAACACTCTGTATTAATAATGTCACCACCAGCAGAACACCTCCCGTGGGCTGCGTCAGGTGCACGAGTCCAGATCCTCCTAAAGGCCCTGCTGAAATACACATCCTCACCTCTGTTTTCAGATGAGGAGGTTGAGGCTCAGAGAGGTTAGTTAGTTCAACCAGGGGCACCCAGCTATTGAGTGGCTGGGCTGGGATTGGATCCTAGGTCTGTTTGATTCCAAATTCGGTGAAAACCAGCCCAAGTCGTCTCAGTTTGTCTTTGCCAGGCTTTAGTCATTCTACAACTTCGGATGGCAGTGGCTGCCTCAAATTGCAAGCGGCCTCCTCTGAGGGGCAGTGGAGAGCCTGAGAACGTGGTGGCTTTGAGATCCAGCTCTGACACTGGCCTGAGCATGACCAACCATCCCAGTTTGTTCAGGACTGCCCTGGTTTCAGATCCACCTGCAATGCCAGAGACCCTGGTGCGAGCTCTGGGTCAGGAAGAGTCCCTGGAGAAGAGAATGGCGTGCCGCTCCAGTATTCTCACCTGGAGAATCCCGTGGACAGTGGAGCCTGCCAGGCTACAGTCCATGGGGTCGCACAGAGTCGGACACAACTGAACGACTGAGCGTGCCCTGGTTTCTGCCCTGGAAATCTCATGTTAACAGGAAGAGTTGGTCGGCTTATTTACCAGTGACTTGCTGCCTCCAAGCCCTGGGCTCCCGGCTGTGAAGTGGGAACGGTGCTTTCTGTCTCATGAGGGCAGGGGAGAGTCTCGCACAGAGTGGTATCTGGCAGCCTGGCCCTGACCCGAATAGGGTGAATTAGGACCCGGAGGGAGACTGGTCACCAGGGAAACCGCGTGACCAAAGGTAGATCTGAGGATGGACTGGGAACTTGGGAAGCAGCAGAGATTTGGTCTGAACTTGATCCCACTCCATCACCTCGCTTTGCGGTTCTCTCTAGCACTGGCCCCTCTCCTGACTTGTTGTGGATTCACACAGTGTGTCTGTTTTATTGCCTGACCAGCAGCTAAGCTCCAGGAGATAGGGACTTTCGTCTGCTTGCTCCACCGTGGCCCTGACACCTAGAACAGGACCTGGCGCTTCGTAGGCTCTCAGCGCCATTCTGGTGAACAAAGTGAATGAACGAACAGTGGAAGCAGGGACCTGGGCTGGGGGGCTCTCTGCTGCAGGGGAGCAGCGTCTGATGGTGACTGACTCAAGGCGAGCTATGGAGGGGGCCGCCAAGGGTCACTCAGCCTCCGGGGGAATCCTGGGACCAGGTCTCTGCTTTGCTGCTTCCGGAACCTGCTCTCCATCAAGGCTACCTGGTGGCCTGGATTCTTTGTGGCATTTCTCTCCCACTGAATACATATCCCTGAAGCTGAATCTGGGCTGTGACACCCTCTTGGATCTAAACAAACCCTGGTACTGGGTGTTCGACCAGTCAGGCCTTTTCTCTCTGAAGCTGTGGCTTGGGATTCCTGGTGGGAAACTCAGGATGTCCGTACCTGTGTGACACAGGCTGTGATAATCTGGCCCCCAAATACCACGCTGACCAGAACTCCACTGCCTGACCTCAGCAGTGGGCACTAGCAAAGGCTCAGCTCCGCGGAACTCAGAGCAGATAGGGGGCACTTCCCCAGTGGTCCCAGGTGGCGCTAGTTGGTAAAGAGCCCGCCTGCCAATGCAGGAGACATAAGAGACGCGGGTTCGATGCTTGGGTTGGGAAGATCCCCTGAAGGAGGGCATGGCAACCCACTCCAGTATTCTTGCCTGGAGAATCCCAAGGGCAGAGGAGCCTGGCAGACTAAGGTCCATAGGGTTGTAAAGAATCAGGCACGACTGAAGCAACTTAGTACACAAGCACGCCCGCACATAGTGGTCCAGTGGTTAAGAATCCCTCTTGCAATGCAGGGGACATGGGTTCAATCACTGGTCAGGGAACTAAGATCCCAAGTGCTGTGGGGCAACTAAGCCTACGAGCCACAACTACTGAGCCCACGAGCCACAGCTAGAGAGTCTGAGCACCACCACGAAAGATCTGGCATAACCTAAGGAACATCCCATGCGCCCCAATTAAGACCCAGTGCAGTAAAATTAAATAAAGAAATAGATAAATAAATATTTTGTAAAAAGCAAATGGGGGGGGGGGGACTTGGCACCATTGTGACTCCTGCATTAGGCCCAACTTTGCTGCTCCTGACTTGTTAACACTTATGTAGAAGTTTCATTCTTGTTTCGGTCCCATTTTATGGGTAGTGTAAGGCCAGTCTGAAAGATAATATATTGTGACTGTTATATTATTTATTTTCAAGCCAACTTATTGATTACTGCGTGCTGAAAGTGACAAATGGTGTCTGTGCAAGGCACGGTCAGCAGGTTCTATTAAAGAAATGATAGTATTGCTCATGGATTGTTAAAAGGTTCAGTTTAGGTTCTTTATAGGTTTATATCCATCACTATTTAATGACCAAATGATGAAAAATATGAGCTGTGGGGACAATTTTTTTTCTATTGGAGCTTTATGTTTAAGCAGTTAGCAAAGTAAGATACTCCATTTTGGTGGGGGAGTAGGGGAACCGTGAAGGGGATACAGTGAGATTTTATTTCTCCAGATTTCATAAATTGTAATAATTAATGTTGAGGATATTTCACCAAGCCGGAGGATACTGAAGAGGAGAGGGCTGCCAGGCTGGGAGAGAAGCCAGGAGAACTTCCCACCCAGCTTGCTGGCTGGTGAGGATTCTGCTGGTTTCAGCTTCTGATTGTAACCATCCGTTTCTGGTGGTGGTGGTGGTGATGCAGGTCTGGGGCTCAGGCCAAGTTGAAACATCAAAGGATGGGCCTCCTGGGGAGAGATCTCTCCTGATGGCTAGAGTGGGCCTGGCGGGAAGAGGAGTCCCCAGGGCAGAGAAGGGAGCCCAGATTCTGCACAGAAGGTAGATGGTCCACAAAGGCAGAGGCCCCCAGAGCCACCTGAGAGAGGTGGGCTGCGACCAGACACTCTCCAGCATGACCAGACTCTCCAAGGCACTCCGGGAAGCTGTTGTAGATGACTGGGCATCAGAGCACCCAGAGGCTCAGCCTTGGCGCTTTAGACGCTGAGCCAAGGAGCACAAAAAACACCCCGATAGCGTGCTGGTGGCTCAGGGGCTTCCATCAGCTGGCTGTTGTCTCAGACAGTCCAGGCTCTGCAGCGCTGGGGCAGGCTCACTGAGGACGCCTGCACGGAGCACCACTCTTGGGAGGCACAGGGCAGACAGGAGGACCCGCAGCACTTGCCTCAGCTGTCCAGTCTTTGCAGGGGCCTCTGTGAGCCAGGCCCTCTCTCCCTCTGCACTGGATAGTGGACCCAAGAGAGTCTTCTTTCCATGCATTCATACTTACTAAGTCACTTCGGTTATGTCTGCCTCTTTGTGACCCTATGAATTGTAGCCCACCAGGTTCCTCTGTCCATGGGATTCTCCAGACAAGAATACTGGAGTGGGTTGCCATGCCCTCCTACAGGGGTTCTTCCTGACCTAGGGTTTGAACCCACATCTCTTATGTCTCCTGCATTGGCAGGCAGGTTCTTTACCACTAGTGCCATCTAGGAAGCCCTCTTTCCTCTAGGGACTCTGAAACTAGCTCCGAAGGACTGGTGCTAATGACGGGTGGAGTGTCCAGGTGGGGGGCATTCGGTGGGAGCAG
This sequence comes from Neotragus moschatus, assembly GCA_006410615.1. Classification (NCBI taxonomy): domain Eukaryota; kingdom Metazoa; phylum Chordata; class Mammalia; order Artiodactyla; family Bovidae; genus Neotragus; species Neotragus moschatus. The sequence continues at coordinate 243,252 of SJYA01002281.1, read as the reverse complement.
GGCAGGGGACAGATTTGAAGATGTTCACTAAGCATGGTAGAAACAGAGCTGCTCCCCCAAACGCCATTCCTCTTTGCTTGGACTCTAGCCAAACTACATTTCCCAGACTCCCTTGCAGTGAGTGGGGGCTCACCAGGCAGATTTCTTTCTGTCAAACGTATAAATAGAACAGGCAGACTCACTTGTTTGCATTTGCATTACGTTTACTCCAAAACAGCTTTCCCAAACTAACTCCCAAAATGAAGGGCCGATGCCAGCAATTCCTACTTTGGTGCGAAACTCTGCCATTTTCTGTACTGTCACCTAAAACTGCCAGCATTCCAGGGAGAGCCTCAGCCATTTTCCATAGCACACTCCTTTCCCACAGCTGCCATAACGAATCACCACAAATCGGGCTGCTTCAAGGGCTTCGCAGGTGACTCAGTGGTAAAAATAAAAGAAAAAAAAAAAATCTGCCTGCCAAGCAGGAGACCGGGGTTCAATCCCTGGGTTGGGAAAATCCCCTGGAGAAGGAAATGGCAACCCACTTCAGTATTCTTGCCTGGAGAATTCCATGGACAGAGGTGGCTGATGGGCTACAGTCCATGGGTCGCAAAGAGCCGGACACGACTGAGCGACTAAGTACACAGGCCCCAGGAGACACTCCTGCTGTTCCCCGGAGGAGCGTGTGTTTCACCTTAAGAATACGCTAAATGTCTCCCCTTAGGGAAGGCCATTCAAAACCAGGAGAGTGGCCAGGACACCTCCCAAAGTTCTGCTTCGTTCTCATCCCCCCTCCCCTCACCTCCTCCAGCTACTCACCCAGTCCTGAAGGTTACAGCACCCAAACAGAACTCTCTTAGGGGTGATTCTATTGCTGGGAGTAAAGCCCATCCGGACCAGTTTGAGTCAAGGGGGATTTTCTAGGACACAGAGAAATTCATGGAACCCAGGGGCAAGAATGGGAAGCCCCAAAGGCTCAAGAGGTAAAGAATCCACCTGCAATGCAGGAGATGCAGGAAACATGGGTTTGATCCCTGGGTCGAGAAGATTCTCTGCAGAAGGAAATGGCAACTCACTCCAGAAGCCAATGGCAAACCCACCTGGCTGGAGAATCCCATGGACAGTGGAGCCTAGCAGGCCACAGTCCCTGGGGTCACGCAGAGTCGAACACAACTGAGCACACACATGCAGCAGCTAAGGGCAAGAACGTGACCGTCTTCATACAGTCAGGAACCAGCTAAGGCTCTGCATTTCTGGGGTCCCACAGCCCCTCGTTTTCTCTTCCAACTAATAGAGAGGTGCCCTCTGGGTCAGCCATTCATTGGTTGTCCCAGCAGTGTGTCCCCCTGATAATTGTGTAAAGACTGTGCAAATGCACATGCTGGTTCCATCCTGGGAGGGCACAGGTGGGCAGTTTCCTTGCAGAGGGGTCAAGCAGATGGGTACTCTAGAAGGCCTCCACAGGACCCTAAAAGAATTCCCTCCCTTTGAGACGGACCCAGGGAGAATACTCCCGAAACTTCACAGGTGCCCTCCTGCTGCTCTTTTCCCACCTAAATCCTAAGAGTCTCACTTTTGCTCAGAACAGTCAGTCCCAGCCACTAGCCAGTTCCTTGAAGCAAGTCCTCAAGTAAATTCCCCAAAGTGAAAAGGCAGGCTTTACATATACATGCCTGTAGGTATGTATTTACTTATCCATCAATTTATTCTCAGCGATGTACTGCTTTCTGTGGCAAAGACAGGCTGGTTATACAGCAGTGGATGGGTCAATATGAGATGACCCGCAAGGCTGGACTGAAAGTCCCAGTCCTGAGTTTGGAGACTCGCCCA
>SJYA01002281.1:163940-236440 GCA_006410615.1 Neotragus moschatus | reverse complement strand
CTACTCGTGCATTTCCAGGGCTCCCATGCGAATATTCCTATTTATTCCATGATTATTTATTGAAAGCTATCTCATGCTCGGTTACTTTGCCACTTTCTTTGGCTTTAAACATTAAACAGATGCAGTATATTTTCAAATAATTTAAACAATACTTGATGAGTGAATTTTCCCTTTTCCCCCAGCAGGATTTTGTTCTTTCTGATCAAGATTGTAACATCTCTGTCTTTGCTGTCAGATTTGCTACAAATTAGAGAAGACTTGCCATCTCCTAAGTGGCTGGTGCTGATGAAACCAGCTCAGTTTTTTTTTGACCTGAAGAAAGATTTTGCCCATGGAGAAAAGACAGGGTTGAGAGGAAGGTTTGGAATAGTCCAGTAGAACGTTCTGAGCCAGCATAAACAGTGTACAGCCCAGTACACCGGCCACAGCAACTGGTAAAACTGAGGAACTAGATTTTTTTCCCCTTGTCATAGTAAATCATTTATTTGTTAAAATGATATAGATTATTCAGGATTCTACAGTCTTAAATCATGGATGGCAACGTAACATGGATTGATATAGAAGCTGATCCCAATGTAGGTATTTTTCCTTTCCTTCTTAAAAAAATACTTATAGACCAGAGATGGGGGAAAAAATTGGTTTTAAAAGCGGAAGAACCATGGTCTGATAGAGCCAGTTCCTCAGCACCAGAGACTTCTGCTATGGCTCAGGAACTAGATTTTAAACTTGATCTCATTTTGATTACATGTGGCCACATGTGACCGGTCCGTAATATTGACAGCACTGATCTAAATGCTCTTGCTGAGTGGTTTGTTTGGCTCTTTGGAAGGACTTGCTGAGGAAACTGAACTTGTGATGCGCACTGAGAGGCCAATGGGTACACGCTAGTGCAGGGCACCCTGAGCTGATCGCCAGCACCACCCTCTGCCAGCTCAGTGACCACAAGAGTCAAGGGACCTCTTGGAACCCTAATGTCCTCATCAGTAAAATCACGCTAAAAAAAATTCCCAAAGTTATCATAAGGATACCTCCATCCATGGGATTTTCCAGGCAAGAGTACTGGGGTGGGGTGCCATTGCCTTCTCCGAAAATATGATTAACATGAGTGAAAGTACTATACTGAAGAGTGTATTTGCTGCTCATTTTACATGGATGATCCTATGACCAAATTACTAGTGTTTGCACGTGTGTGTGCACTCAGTCGTGTCCAACCCTTTGTGACCCTATCAACTGTAGCCCGCCAGGCTCCTTTCTCCATGGAATTCTCCAGGCAAGAATTGTGGAGTGGATTGCCATTTTCTACTCTAGGAGATCTTCCCGACCCAGGGATCGAACACACATCTCTTGTGTCTTCTGGATTGGCAGGCAGAATGTTTCCCACTGTAGCACCTGGGGAGCTCTAAGTGACGAGTGTGTTACTCATTATTCCTGGTCCCATTTCAGAGACAAGGACACTGAGGTTCTAAGAGGCCAGTGATGCTCCTAGTCTCCTCAGGTGGGAAGGAGCCATGCAGTCCCTTGGGCTTTGCCATTGTGCCAAATGACCCCAGCAGTCAGTCCTTTAGATGTCAGGGGTGATTAATCACAACAGTTGCCACGGCAGCTTTTGTCTTGGAGGGAGCCGGAGACAGCCACTTCAGGGGATGCTACGGCTTCTGGAGTGGAGGGGCCTGGGGATGCAGCCAGGGCAGGACCGCCCCTTGGTGGAAACCCCCATCCTGGAGTTCTTCCTGGCGGCCACCTCCCCTGCTGCTGAGAGAAGCCACTTCCTGCTTTCAGCTTCACTGGGCTATGGTCATATTTTGACAACAGCCTTGCTGCCAACTGTCTGTTGCCCAGAGTCCAGCAGGACAATGGTCTACTTCCCTCGATGTCTCTGGTGGCCCTTGGGCCCATGGAGTGGCATCTGAAGTGACCTCAGTAAATGGTGTCATTCTTCAAACAAGGGTTATAATTAGTCACGTCAAAGAGTAAGCAAGTGGCACACAGAGCAGGGTAAAAGTAAGTAGAATCTGAAAGTGATGGTGAGGGGCCCGCAGCCCCAGAATGGCTCCAGGTGGCAGGTGAACAGGCACCGACAGATGGTGAAGATGGCCATGGTCCACCTGCACGTCCCTCCTCCTTTAAGGACACTGGCCCTGTCAATATGCACCTGTGCATTTAAACCTCGGATGGGTCTAGAATGTTCCATGCCATGGAGAAATCCACACCAGCTGAGGGTTCCATGGCATGGTGAGAACAAGCCTGCTGACCAGAGTCCCACCTGAATTGCTTGCAACGGGAAAACCGAGCACCTGCTTTCTTACTCAAATAGGGGCCAGGCTCAGATTTAAGGAATAAGGAGACATTCAAAGGATTAGCAGTTTAAGGTGTTCCAAATCTCTATTTATATTCCCCAAAAGTTTATCTTTTTGGTGGCTCTGGTCCATCCATTCATTTAAGAAATGTCTATTGAAAGCTTATTTTCAGATTATTTTATAAAAGGTTTCACCAAAAACATTCATGGTTGATTTCACGTGGTCAAGTTTTACCTTTATGTAAAAACAGAGAAGTCTGACTCTGGAGACAGTGGCTCCATGCCCTGTGCTTTGGGCTTTCCTGAAATACCCATTTCCTTAGATCTCCAGTCATCCTCAAGGAGAATGAAAACAGGGAGTGGAAATGGAGATGTCAGGACACTTGACCCTGGGGCCCTGGGTCAGTGGGGCTCCTGAGATGATAGGGAGTGTATTGGAGTGTCCAGCTTGAGGGCAGAACAAAGCCCAGTGGAGGACGCTGGCTTGGCTGACGGACACCAGGCCTTCCGTTCCTCCAATTCATCCTCTGGGGAAGCTGAGGCTCTGAGCAGCTTGCCGGGTCCTTCTAATTTGTACAAAGCAAGTTTACTTCCATCACCTCACTTGATACTCAGTACAGGAAGCTGTACTGTTATCATCAACCCCACTTCCAGGTAAGGAGACAAAAACCCAGGAGGAAAATGGCTCAGCCGAGGTCACACTGCTGGTGAAGAAGCAAATCCAGGACCCAGATGTCTCAAATTCACTTATTTGGAGACAAATTCATACATTTCCCAGTGCTTCTTGGGGGACAGTGAAAAATGAGCATTAGCTGGGACCTCATCAAGGCAGCTCTGAAGATGTGACCTGAAGCCAATTTTGCTGCTTTTTTGAAGGTGTGTATCTTCTTGTGCAGTTCTGGTTGTGTTCCATTTAATTATTTGAAGCGCAGCATTTTCACAGCTGCCAGTAAAAATATGTATAATTACAGTGTGCAATGATCAGAATCCTGAAAATCCTCAAGGCAGCCACTTTCGTGGGAAGGTGAAGACTCCTGAATGAAGCAGCCCACTGCTTCTTTTCCAAAACAACCCCTATAATTAGGTCACATTAAGGAGGCAATGCCCGTAAAATTGGATTATTTAAAAATAATGAAACTTTAAGCAGAAAAAAAAAAGAATTTTAACAATTAAAGATTTTCAGAGGGTGATTAAGGGAGATTTGCTCCAGTTCGAACTGATTAAAATGTCACAGAGGGAATCAGATGCAGGAAGGAAAGGCAGGGGCACCTTTACCCCCATGACGTGGGTGAGACCGTGGTGAGTTCTAATTCCGAGGGGGTGGCTGTCATGAGTCACACAAATGGAATCTCAGAAGCTTAGAGGTTGTGGGGCATCACCAGTTATTGTGTGATTACAGGTTGAAGTATGGCTGCCAGTTTTTGAAAGAAGTCCAATTACATGCCTTTGGGCTTCGATTTTTTAAATATATATTTACTTCTTTGGCTGCGGCATGCGGGATCTAGTTCCCCAACTAGAGATCAAACCTGAGCCCCCGGTACGGGGAGTGCGGAGTGTGGGCCGCTGGACCAACAGGAAAGCCCCTGGGTTTTGATTTTAACACTGGGAAAAATCAGTGAAGTCCACCCAAGATGCCCAGCCTGGATCCATTTCTCCTACCACAGTCTCTGTGGCCTGGTCTGACCCTCGGGCACAGACACCACCTTAACCTAGCTTGTTTACAGTGGCAACAGCTTGGCCTCTGTGCCCCTAGACGTCAAGCCTGGGATCAGCAACAGGAGGTCAGGAATCTTCCTCACTCCTGCTCTGGAAGCTTCTAGAAAGCTCTCCGGAGAGTCCTGGAAAGCAGGCCCATGAGCTGAATCGGGAAGAGCAGGGGAGCGTCTGCTCACTCAGGGAGGGGTTGCGCTTTCCAGCGGAGGTGCCATTCCTGGTTGGAGGTGTCCACCTGTGGAAGATCACTCTGGGTAGAGTGTCCCTCACATTCACTTCCTGGTCCCGTGTTATTGAGGGGGGAGCCCCCTGCTCCCTGGGCCCCAGGCACTTGCACTCTTGGGGGAGAGGCAGACAGGCCCTAAAGGGAAAACATGCAATTTCAAATCATGAAGAAAGTAAGCAAGGAGGATGCGGGAGAGAGTGGGCGCCAGGTTGGAGAGGCTGGGCAAGGAGGTGAGGAGAGGGGAAGGACCCCAGGAGGGGCTGCTGCCGGGGGCATGGGTGTGTCTGAGGTCAGTTTTCATTGCTCCCGGGGCTGGAGGGAAGTGGCATCTGGAGGGACTCACTCCCCTGCCTGGGGGCCGCCTGGGATCCTGGAGGAGGCCTCTCCCTCTCCTGGCGAGCCCGCCAGACTACTCCCCAAACCTCACTTTCCCACCTGCCTTGCCCACCCTGTGCCTCACACGTGGGTGCCCTGGGCTGGACCAGTTGCTCCCCTGCCTTGAGCTCCGGGGCAGAGACACCTGTGCTGCTCACTGTGGTGGGTGAGAAGAGCAGGCAGAGTCCTCTGGGGTGGGTGAGGGGTCATTCAAAGAGGGAAAGGGAAGTGCCACCTCGTTTCTTATCTCCTGCCTCACTTGCAGGGCCTTTCCAGGCCAGTGTTCATGAGGTCTCCATGTTGCTGTCAAATTGGGCGCAAAAAAAATGGGGAAAAATCCAGGTGAATGCTGGTTCCCTGGACCACTCAGAGTCTCAGAAAAGAAGGCCAGTGTAAGATCATGCTACAGGGACTTCCCGAGCAGTGCAGTGGTTAAGAATCCACCTTCCAGTGCAGGGGATGCAGGTTCGATCCCTGGTCGGGTAATTAAGATCCCACATGCCTGTGGGGCAACGAAGCCTTTGAGCCGCAGTTATCCAACCCGCGCCACAACTCAAGAGAGAAGTCAGGCCTTAACTAGAGACAGCCCACACGCCACGATGAAAGATGCTGCATGCCACGACTAAGACCCAGCGCAGCCAAATTGATACATAAAATCTCTCTTTTTAAAGATAATGCTACAGCTCCCAGGCCTGACTGGACCACGGTGTGTGCCCCTCGACCCTCATTTCTGAGGCCCTTTCAGAGAGCTGTTTGAGGTTCAGAGACAAAAGGGTGTCACCCCCACTGCCCAGGGGGAACTGAGGCTCCCGCAGAGAGAGCACAAAGGTCCTTCAGACACGTAGCAGCTGCCTGTGGTTCCAGGTGGGAACTATGTGCAGCTCCCAGTCTTTGGGGGACCCCAAGACCCCCCAGCATGGGCCTGGGTTAGCATGGGTCAACCCAACAAGAGAAGCCACGGGGGCAGAACATTTCGGGGACCTTGTCGTCTTGTCTGTTCTATTGCCTGCTTCTGCATCAGGGACATCCTGATTGACTGCTGATTCTCCTTAACTGAGAATTGACTGCCACGGGTGCCTCAGTCTCACTGCTCTCAGAGAAGGAGGACAGCGACGTTCCCTTATGTGGCATAAAGCACCAGCCAGACCCCGAAGGTTCTTTAGAGCCTGACACCATGATGCTGAAGCTGAGTGCCGAAGAACTGATGAAGGAGGCTGTGCGCCAAAGAACTGATACTTCTGAACTGTGGTGCTGGAGAAGACCTTTGAGAGTCCCTTGGACTGCAAGGAGATCCAACCAGACTATCCTAAAGGAAATCAGTCCTGAGTACTCATTGGAAGGACTGATGCTGAAGCTGAAGCTCCAATACTTTGGCCACCTGATGCGAAGAACTGACTCATTGGAAAAGATCCTGATGCTAGGAAAGATTGAAGGTGGGAGGAGAAGAGGATGACAGAGGATGAGATGATTGGATGGCATCACCAATTTGATGGGCATGAGTCTGAGCAAGCTCCAGGAGATGATGAAGGACAGGGAAGCCTGGTGTGCTGCAGTTCATGGGGTCGCAAAGAGTCGAACACGACTGAGTGACTGAACAGCATTAAAAACCACCCTGTTCCATTGTTACCACTGAGACCAAGATGACTCCATGTCCTTGCTAATGGGCATGCCTGGCAGGTGGAACACTGACCAAGTCCCATCTCCCTGCAGAGCCTGGGCTTCCTACCCACTGCCTTCCTCACTTCTCCTCACAGTTAGTAGACAGTGGCCTGGCTCAGCTCCTGTGTCCTGATTGACTCAAGCTAGCCTAACCTCCCTGTGCCCAGAACATCTTCCCAGTGGAGATCATCAAACTTGCCCTGAGCCTTTCTTGTGAGGGTCCCATGAGCCGACACATGCAAAAGAGTATTGAAAACAGTTTAAGTGTGTCATTAAAAATCATCATGGTGCTCAGGACTTCCCTGGTGACCCAATGGTTAATCCACTGTGGGGGGCTCAGGTTTGTTCCCCAGTCAGGGAACTAAGATCTCACATGCTATGCAGCACAGTCAGAAAGAGAATCATCATCAGGACTGATCAAACCTTGAGTAGAACAAGCCACGTGACTAAGTAAAGGCGTAGAATGGTCTGTGCCATCACCCCAAACACATGAAGGCTGTAGGGGGGATAGCCTGCCCTCTGGGCCAGGACCAGGCTGCAAGGAGACAGGTTTCTGGCTTAGAGCCTCCCTGGCCACTTTGCTGAGTCAGTCCCCAGACAAGGGCTAGACCAGCAAGCCGGCACCAACTGTCACTTGCCTGCAGGCCTGGAGCAGAGCTGTCAGGTCAGGCCATTTGCATACAAGCCAGGGACAGATGAGACATTTAAATTTTACCAGCCCTCAGTTTCACGCTTGACATAGAGAAATGGCTGCAATTCTTTTTATCAGCTGAGAGAACAGGCATTACACGACAAAATACTAGCCAGGGCCGAGATTCACAAAACTTATGTGCTCTGAAGCAGCTTCCTGAAATTTAAACTTGCAGAGGCTGGAGCAGAGAGAATGGCCTGGGCCTCCTTTCCAGTCAGACCTCTCCAAGCCTCTTGTCCATTCTTATATTTATTGTTTTGCCCAATCACTTTATTTGTCTGTCTGTTTATCTGTGTCAACCCATTTTTTAAAAAATTTAATTCTTATTTATAGACTGACCTTAATAAACTCTCCTCAAGTACCGCGGGTTTGTCACTGTCACGGATGAAAACATTATTAATGGCAGGCTGGTTGACCGGGGACAACAGCTGCCCTTTAAACCCCTCACAGATGACCAGACTGCAGAAACTCAGCTGGGGAGAGGGGCTGCGGTCGATGAGGTCAAGGGTCAGCCATCATGGCCCATCATTAATGCCCTTTCCTATCATCACAGCCCACCACGCCTGCAGTTGGAGCGTTCTGCTCCTGCATTCACAAACAGTCCCCAGCTCTCAAATGCACTGGAAAATCCACAGCCACGGTCCTATTTGTTTGAAATTAAGGCAGATCAATGGGAAGAGGNATGAGGTCAAGGGTCAGCCATCATGGCCCATCATTAATGCCCTTTCCTATCATCACAGCCCACCACACCTGCAGTTGGAGCGTTCTGCTCCTGCATTCACAAACAGTCCCCAGCTCTCAAATGCACTGGAAAATCCACAGCCACGGTCCTATTTGTTTGAAATTAAGGCAGATCAATGGGAAGAGGAGGGAGGCATTTAAGGAGAGCGTGTCTGACATCACCGGGGGTGAGGAACCGTAGGGAAGCATGGGGAGCGGTCTGGGTCATGATGGGGGACACGCGATGCCCTTCATCTTAGCTCTTCCAATGAGCTGCCTCGATCAGGATGTCCTGTCCTCGAAAGAGAGAAATTCTCAGAGGAGGATTTGAAGGTTGAATCCTGCAACCCAGGTCAGGGCCGATGTACCCACCAGGCACTGTCCCTTGGACCCAAAGAAATGTTTTAGTTTTCATTTCTTCCAGAATCAGAAGCAGAAAATTTAATATAGCAGTAAAGTCTTTCTAATCATGAATCTAGTCCAATTTTTACTTGTCTTCATACCAATGCAGGCATAAAATGCAATTTAAAATACATAAGTCCATTATATATTTATATACATATTTATGTAGTTTACAAGTATTTTAAATTATGTATTTTAAAATTTATTTTTAATGGTAGGAGGAGCACACGAAGGCAAAAGCATCTAGGACCATGAGAGTTCAAATGCAGCCCAGCCTCTGGTTCAGTCTTCCAGGTGGTTTTGCGCTGCCTCCAACATTCTTCCCATATGGGCAATCCATAATTTCATTAAAGGCACAGCCCAGCTTTGTGGGCTTCTCTTGTTTCTCGAGACAACAAACATTCCAAAGATGCTGGCTTTTACAGGGTAGGAAAGTGTTGGGTCAAATTGTAAGTCAAAAGAAGGAGGGGATGTGTGTATATATAAAGCTGATTCACGTTGCTGCACAGTAGAAATGAACACAACATTGTAAAGCAATCATACGCCAGTTAAAAAATCTTGATTATTAAAAAAATCGTAAGTCAAGGAGGTGCCCATTAGCCTTAAAATTAGAGATTTTTACATAAGCCTTGGACATGCTCTTAACAGACCACAGTCTCCGGCCTCACTGAGAAATTGCCCGAGTCCTCTCTGTCCCTGGAGGACTAGCTTGCTGGAAAGAGACATTTTCTTCCCTAGTGACTTAAAACAAGCCTAACAATTATTTGGCAATCTCACCCACCACTTATTTTGATCTCAGGAGAGGCCTGCCACGTGGGGTGATGTAGTTTGGGTACCAAAGGCAGAGCTGAAGGGCTGAGGTATCAGCTTTCCCAAACACGTGGCCGCTTGGACATGAGGCATCCTCGCCAGCCACGGGGCCCAGAGCCGGTGAGGTAAATCACGCCGCGTCCCCATTAACGTCTCATGTTGTTGCAGGGTGGTAATTTTGACAGCAAAATAAGCTACAAAACTGCATATGCTATTGGGTGACATGCAATTTTAACTTCATTCAGGACCAAGACCTTTGAGACATTGTTACCTGCGGGAGCAAGCAATAAAACAAGGATGGACAGGGATGTGTCAAATAGAAGCCCTTCCTAAATTACGCCGGGAGGCCCAGATTAATACATTTAATATATTCTGGTCATGAGTGAAGTGCTCACTGCAGAACAACTGCTCCTTCAGCGATATCATTCACGGGAATGAACTACAGTCTCCCTGACAGCCTGGAAAAATGCTCCCACTTTTCAAACTGTACAAATGGTGGTTGGACACAGTAACTCAAAACTGGACACTTCATTTCAAGTTTAAAGCTAGTGGCCCAGCCACAAACTATTACTCCATCTTCTTTATTTGTGGTCCATGGTTTTGTACCCTTTAAGAATCAAATAAATACTGGTGTAATGGTTAGCAACTGCCAGTTCAACGAAAAATACTGCTAAATTCACCAATAAGTCTTTTTTCCACACACACAAATTTATGCCCCAAGACCAGAACCCATTCCTGCCACAGGGTCTGGATAGTTTTTAATGTAGAGGGAGACTCACTTTAGTGATAAGAGTTTAAGCCCTCACTCCTTTTTCCTTTCCTCCTGCTCATAGATCTAGCGCTGGGATCAGAGGGAGGTAAACGATCGATGTATGTAAGTGGAGGCGCGTTCACTCGAGCCGTTCGCTGCTCGGTGGACCAGGCAGGACTCCTCCCCACTCCGTGCCAGCTGGACACGGCTTCTGGAATTCCAGTCCACACTGGGCATCTTCCAGGTTGCCTTCCTGGGAGTCCTAGCCAGCTTTAACTTACTGTGATATTGTTGCTGTTGATAAAAATATTTCCTGTTTCCAGAATGTTTTTTTTTTTAAACAGCTTTATTGAGATACTATTCACAAATACAAGTTACCCATTTGTTTATTTGCTTACTAACTTTTTGGCCACTCCCCATGGCATGTGCGATCTTACTTCCCCGACCAGGGATCAAACCAGTGCCTTCTGCACTGGAGGCATAGAGGCCTAACTACTGGACCACCAGGCAAGTCCCACAATTCACCCACTGAAAGTGTATGATTTGATGGCTCAGACATTAAAGAATCTGCCTGCAATGCAAGAGACTTGGGTTGGGAAGATCCCCTGGAAAAGGGCATGGCAATCCACTCCAGTATTCTTGCCTGGAGAATCTCTATGGACAGAGGAGCCTGGCCAGGCTGCAGTCCTTGGGGTTGCAAATAATCGGACACGACTGAGTGACTAAGCACAACACAATACATCTGTAGATACGTGCAAACATCACCACAATTTCATAACATTTTTATCATCCCAAAAGAAACCTTGAACTCATTAACAGTCACTTCTTATTTTCCCTCAATCCTCCAAACCTCAGTAACCATGAACCTACTTATTGTCTCTGTAGGTTTGCCCTGGAGATTTGTAGAATGGGCAGATACATTCTGTGTATTTACATAAGTAGAAGCAAACAGTGCGTGATCCTTTGGGGCTGGTTTCTTTCATTCAGCATAATGTTTTCAGGGTTCACCTGAGTGGTAGCACGGATCAATATGTCATTCCTTTTTATGACTGGGTAATACTCCATATGTAGTTATGACCAACCTACATAGCATATTGAAAAGCAGAAACATTACTTTGGCAACCAAGGTCCGTCTAGTCAAGGCTATGGTTTTTCCAGTGGTCATGCATGGATGTGAGAGTTGGACTGTGAAGNGAAATCTCCCCTAAAGAGTCAGGGAAACAGAAAACAAAACAGATTGCTACCTAGTGATAAGAAAGAAAAATGATGGCCTATTGTTAATGATTGATATTAAAAAAGGTATATAAGAGAGATTAAGGGGAGGATTCATTAATTTGGCTGTGTCCCTGAGGCCAGTCTCCGTTCAGTGGATTCGGCTGTGTCCCTGAGGCCAGTCTCCGTGCTTAATTGTGCTTAATCGGCTGTGTCCTTGAGGCCAATCTCCATTCTTGTTCGCCAATGCTGTTCATCCGCCAAACCCCTGGACCCCTGCGGAGGCTGGACCCCCCCCCTCCCGCACTTGGAAGAAAAGTTATGACCAACCTAGGTAGCATATTCAAAAGCAGAGATATTATTTTACCGACTAAGGTCCGTCTAGTCAAGCCTACGGTTTTACCGGTAGTCATGTATGGATGTGAGAGTTGGACTGTGAAGAAGGCTGAGAGCTGAAGAATTGTTGCTTTTGAATTGTGGTGTTGGAGAAGACTCTTGAGAGTCCCTCGGACTGCAAGGAGATCCAACCAGTCCATTCTGAAGGAGATCGGTCCTGGGATTTCTTTGGAAGGAATGATGCTGAAGCTGAAACTCCAGTACTTTGGCCACCTCATGTGAAGAGTTGACTCATTGGAAAAGACTCTGATGCTGGGAGGGATTGGGGGCAGGAGGAGAAGGGGACGACTGAAGATGAGATGGCTGGATGGCATCACTGACTCGATGGGCATGAGTCTGAGTGAACTCCAAGAGTTGGTGATGGACAGAGGGAGGCCTGGAGTGCTGTGATTCATGGGGTTGCAAAGAGTCGGACATGACTGAGTGACTGAACTGACTGAATGGCCCTACTAGTCCTTGTCATCACCATATTGATTCTGCTTATGAGTGTTCCATGTATTATCAACTGTCTAAACTGTTTTGTCTCTGCCTGAGTCAACAAGCTACAACATGCAGTGCCAGTTTAACAAGGATACATAAAACAACAGCTGACCACAGAAAATATCACTCACCCTTAGATGGACACCACTATAAGGACTCTGAGGCCTGAGACTAGCAAGAGGGAGAGGAGGGAGAGGCCCAATGCCCCTCTCCATCCCAGTCCAGCAGGAAATAGGCAGAAAGATCTCAATGCCCCTATTCTTAAATAATTGGGCCTTCCATCTCTTGAGGGGGGAATGTTAGGTAGAGTAGGAAAAAGGATTCTAGAATGGTGGTGGCTGAAAGACAAGGAAGGGAAAAGTCTGCAAAAATAGAACAAAGGAAGGTCCTGAGGATGGGAGTGAGGACCTCAGGTAGAACAAACAGCACTCCTGGCTAGCCAGTTTACATAAGGCAGGCCAGGGGGAGGAGAAAAAAACATATAAAGAGGAACCAAAGGGCAGGGGGTCTCTCTGTGTCTTTTGGGTTGGCATGCCCTCATGCTGCAAGGATGTGTTTTCCTTTATTTTTTAAATAAAACTGAGCTGTAACACAGAGCTGTGACACTGGCCCATCCAAGGGCTGTTAACGCTGCTCTGTCACTTCAAAGTTTTGTTGTGACAAGAGAGAACTGAGGAAATTACAAACTCCCCCAACAGATCCAATAAATGAGAGACTGCATTTTCCCCTCCGAAGCCTACAGTCATAAACAGTGGTCCCTGTAGTAGAAAATATTCTTTACCAAGTAGTTTGTGAAAATTTTTCATATGACATGAACAGAATATTAAACTTTCTATGTTTTGATACACAGATTAACACTTATTTGCTCTGTACGTTATATGATCATCTCTAACATGCAATTAACTAATGATCCCAATAAGAGTTTGTATATTTAACGTATAAATTCATAAACAAACACATTCTGCTTTAGAATATTGTAAAATAATATGTCTTTTGTAAACTTGATTAAATAAATGCAAACTTATTTTATTCAATTATATTTATGATAACACAATGACAAAATATATTTGCATAGTAAAACACATATAAAGGTAATAGTAAGTCAGGCAGAAGTATATACATGGGTAGAGTTGACTTTTTCTTTTTTTAATAAAAGTACATAATTTAGCAAGATAAAATAACAAAAATATAATAGAATTTTTAAAAATTAAGAGCTTAGAATTATAATAAACTATTAAATACATGTCTTCATACAGATTATTATCAAAGCACTTAAAAATTGTGCCCAACATATGAAGAGGAATTTCTACAATTACTTTTCAGCAAGTCCGTCTATGTTGAACACAGTATTCTGTAAAACACTATTAATGGTAAAGATGATTCATCTAAAATTTCTTTTTTAAAAATGAAATTCTGACCCTCCATACCATTGGAGTAACACTTGTTCTCTTTGCCATAGTTAAATAGCTCAAATAAAACATACAAAACAATGTGGGATTGAGATAAAGTTAATTTTGTTGTTAGAAATGTCAGAGGATGCCTAGAAAACATTGCTGAAGACCTGAAAACAAACATGCTTTATAACATATTTTATAGTTCAAGAAGATTGCTATGAATTTGGATGAAAGCACACAGGTTTCTATGATGTTTTATATTGTGGTTCTCACAATATTCAGTTTTGAAAATAAAATGTTTGAAAAGGAATCCTTTTTGAACCAGTGAAGGAAGATATCCTAGCCAGATATAATCTAAAGTTAATATCTTTTTATAAACATAATTTATATTAAGAAAAACTACATAATTTTAACCACAGGTGGAATATCAATTTTGCTTGTCTTTAAAAATTCTGAAAAAAAAAAAAATGATCACAGAGTTTTAGCTGAGTAGTTAAACTAATTGATTCTTTAAACAAAAATTGATTTACTGCCTATCACCTTTCAAAGAAATGAAAGTCAGGGGATAGAGCAATGGACAAAGGAGACAGAAATTCCTATCTATTTTAAAGATGAAGAGACTGAAGCACAGAGAAATGAAGTTACTTGACTAAAGTTGCACTGCACTGAGAAGAAAGAGCTAGTATTTTAATTCAGATACACCTTTAGAAGTAGAATAGATTATATATATATATATATATATATACACAGACACACACATAGTATACATATACACACACAGACACATATATACATACATATATATATATATATATATGCCACACCGACTAGGGACTGAACCTATATTCCCTATAGTAGAAGTACAAGACTGCCAGGAAAGTCCCAATGTTAAGGGTGGATTTTCATGTGTATGTATTTCACTTTGTAAAACTCTATGTGAAACCTGCATTTTCACCCTTCCCATAGTCCATTAAATATCCCTGAGACAAATATTTCTTTTCACTGCATCTTGGTTAAATTTCAGTAATCTTTTTAAATTTTGTGGCTAGAATACTTTAAATTCTTAAGAATTGTTCAATTTCCACTTGAAATTTTTATGACTCGTAACCATAGCCTTGAGGTATTCCCTTTTTTTCCCCATGTTTCCAAGTTTAAGTACTCTGGAAGTACCAGTGTTGGCCTGGGGCTGTGTTTCCATGGTGCTAATGACTGGTATAATTGTTTTTTAAAGAAACGTCACTGCTGGGAATAATTGCAAAGGGTACCTTAGAGATAGAATTTGCAGAATGAGAAGGGTTAATGGCCGTTATGCAAAGAGTCATTTCCCTAAACCTCCAACTTTGATCTAACATTAGTCCCTGAAACTAATAGTCCTGATGGCTATTTTTAGTAGAGGTTAAGGATTCCTTCAGTAACTTTTATCTGAGTGTAGGTAATATGCCTTTAGTCCTTTAGCTACATGCATCTATTTAGTTAAAATAATAACATTGTGTTTTATGTATATCAACTATATTCAACAAAAATGCATATACTTACAAATCATTATATTAAATTTTATTCTTAAAATAATCGGGATCCATCCACATCCAAAGGTAATCTGAACCCTTGACAGCAGAAATATAGTTCTTTTCTCCATGACCCCCAAGGAAATCATTACATTAAGATCAACTTATATTGAAGTATAAATTTCTATTAAGAAATTGTTACATTTTCCATTAAGAAAAAATATCTTTTTGTTTCTAAGACTTGCTGTTGTTCAGTCACTCAGTGGTATCTAACTCTTTGAGACCCCAGGCTTCCTGTCCATCACCAGGCTTCCCTGTCCATGACCAACTCCGAGAGCTTGCTCAGACTCATGTCCATCGAGTCAGTATTGCCATCCAATCATCTCCTCTTCTGCCGTCCCTTTCTCCTCCTGCCTTCAAACTTTCCCAGCATCAGAGTCTTTTCAAATGAGTCGGCTCTTTGCATCAGGTAGTCAAAGTTTGTAGCTTCAGTTTCAGCATTGGTTCTTCTAATAAATATTCAGGATTGATTTCCTTTAGGATTGACTGTTTTGATCTCCTTGTCCAAGGGACTCTCAAGAGACCTCTCCAACAGCATGATTCAATAGCATTAATTCTTTGGTGTTCAGCCTTTTTATGGTTCAGCTCTCACTTCCATACTACTGGAAAAACCATAACTTTGACTAGATGTATCTTTGTCGGCAAAGTAATGTCTCTGCTTTTTAACATGCTGTCTAAGTTTATCATAGCTTTTCTTCCAAGGAGCAAGCATCTTTTAATTTCATGGCTGCAGTCACCATCTGAAGTGATTTTCAAGCCCAAGGAAATAAAATGTGTCACGATTTCCATTGTTTCCCCATCCATTTGCCATGAAGTTATGGGACCAGATTCCATGATCTTCATTTTTTTAATGTTCAGTTTTAAGTCACCTTTTTCACTCTTCTCTTTTTATTTTCTGAGCCACATAAATCTGACTAGGAGGGCTAGATCCATTAATAATATTTTGATTGTGTTGTAAAGCATCATGTTTGTGCAGGTCCAGGTGTATTTTGCAAAAAGTAATGTCCCAAAGATTATGCCTAGATGACAACCAGACACTGTATTAATATAACAATATAATCAGCTTATAAATATATTTATTTAAATTCTATCACAAGTATGGCTAGCTCCATTATAGCATCACTTTAACAGTTTCTTAAAGTCATACATAGGGACAATGTTTTTTTTCATGAACAAGGCGATGGCAATATTGACTTCTGACATCACATTACTATTTTATCAGAGAACAGGAAGAAGTGAGAGATTTAGCCCTGACAGATATGGAAGAAAGCTATCTGGCCAACTGAGAAGCAAGCTCTTTGCAGGATGGGGTGCAGATCTTCAGATTATAATGTGAAATTTGAACCAGAAATAACTCTATGAAGCTGTCTCTCCCACAAAGAAAATACTGCTCCCTATTAAGCAAGGGGTGGAAGCAGCATGGCACCTTTCATAATGAATATTTGGATTGTTAAAGAAAACATTATTTTTGTCAGCATAATTCTAGGCTTTGCAGGTTTAGGGGTCTTTCAATTTAAGAAAAGTAATGGTTTCAGAAATTTATAAACTGAATCTGCTACCAGGCTTAATACATAAGGCTCTTTATTATAACTGGTGGTAGCTACAGTGTCTACTGTTGGCCCCAATAGCCCTTCCTGTTGATTTATACTAAAGATTCCATGTGCATTTTACTCTTTGGTCCAGCAGAACTGTTTTAGTGTCTAATTTTTTGTCTAGGCAAGAACTTCCAACCTTGACCCCAATCAGTATGACCCTGATACATGTCCAAAAATTTTTCTTCTTGTTTAATCTAGATAGAATATACTTATCTCTCTTGAGATCAAGATCCCTGAGTACTCTGATATTTAAGAAAAAAGACTCTGAATTTGAAGTTATAATTATTTGATGCTAGGTAGTATATTTGAATTTATGTCTACTTTTGTTGTTTGTTTAACTTTTAGGTTGTTATTAGTAAAGAGAATATAGGGCAATATTATCTTCCATTAAATGTTCTACCTTAACTTCTAAGTCTATATGTGGAATCTAATTATTTATTTTGCCTATTTGGTCTATTCATTTTGTAATAAACCAATATTTTATTAGTTTAAAATGTTAAGTGCATTTTTTAAAGTATTTTAGATATACAGTATCATCTAGAACAATGATAAGTACACTTCTTTCTTTTTCTATAACTGATTGTATAGTACTTACAGAGTATTGTTAAATATAAATGTTTATAATGGACAATCTTATAGTGTTCTTAAAATTTATGCTTCTGATGATCCAGCATTATACATGTTGTTGGCTTTTACCTTATGATATATATTTTAATTTACATCACGAAATAGCATTTCCTTCCTATTTTATTAATAGTTTTTATCAGAAGTGCATGTTGTATTTTATCAAGTGACTTTCTGGCATTTGTTGAATTGATCATATAATTTTTTTCTTTTTTGCCATTGGCTTTCTAATACAAATTATGATAAAGATGTTCTGAATTCCTGGAATAAATTTTACTTGGTTCCATTAATTATTAATCTTGTAATATGTAGCTGAAATTTATTTGATGTTTGACCACAAAATATTTTATAATCTCAATATGTTATTCCAAAGAGTGGTTTTCATTTTATTGTATATTGCTTTTATGTATGCATGCATGTGCCTTTTGGATAAGGCAAGGGCACCCCACTCCAGTACTCTTGCCTGGAAAATCCCATGGACAGAGGAGCCTGGTAGGCTGCAGTCCATGGGGTCGCTAAGAGTCGGACATGACTGAGTGACTTCACTTTCACTTTTCACTTTCCTACACTGGAGAAGGAAATGGCAACCCACTCCAGTACTCTTGCCTGGAGAATCCCAAGGGCAGGGGAGCCTGCTGGGGCTGCTATCTATGGGGTCGCACAGAGTCAGACATGACTAAAGTGACTTAGCATGCATGCATGCATGCATGCATTGGAGAAGGAAATGGCACAATGTCTAAAATAATTCACAAGTAAATTATATCCTCAAGGATTTAATGCCATGTGTATTTTTCATAATCATAAAAAGTCAGTTTAATAGCTCGCTCAGCTGGTAAAGAACCCTCCTGCCAATAGAGGAGACACAAGAGACGCATTTTCCATCCCTGGGTTGGGAGATCCCCTGGAGTATGCAGTGGCAACCTGCATCAGTATTCTTACCAAAAAAAAAAAAAAAAAAAATTCTATAAACAGACGAGCCTGGGAGAATACAGTCAGTGGGGTCACAAAGAGTCAGACATGACTAAACGCGCATGCTGCTGCNGCTTTTTCCTCCCCTGGGTTGGGAGACCCCCTGGAGTATGCAGTGGCAACCTGCATCAGTATTCCCAAAAAAAAAAAAAAAAAAAAAATTCTATAAACAGACGAGCCTGGGAGAATACAGTCAGTGGGGTCACAAAGAGTCAGACATGACTAAACGCGCATGCTGCTGCTGTTGCAGCCTACCCCATGACATCTTCCCTGGTAGCTCAGGTGGTAAATAATCTGCCTGCAATGCAAGAACCCTGGTTTGATTCCTGGGTTGGGAAGTTACCTTGGAGAAGGAATAGGCTACCCATTCCAGTATTCTTGAGCTTCCCTGGTGGCTCAGCTGGTAAAGAATCAGCCTGCAAAGTGGGTGACCTGGGTTTGATCTGGTGGGTTGGGAAGATCCCCTGGAGAAGGGAATAGCTACCCACTCCAGTATTCTGGCTTGGAGAATTCTATGGACTGTATAGTCCATGCGCTCTCAAAGAGTCGCATGACTGAGCAACTTTCACTTTCACTATGACATCTATTTTGATGACCAAAATTAACTAAAAATTGGCCAAAATTGTAGTTTTTCCAGAAAATCATTTTAATCTAGATTTTGAAGCCAATTTGAAAGTAGCAATGATTCTTCTGTAAGTTTTTACATTTTATATATGTATACAATTAAATTTCTTCAATATTTATTCCATTTTCCACAAAGTAATTTTGTATCCATTTTTTTCTTAATTTATCTCACAGAGCCTGTTTTGTCGATTTCTTTCTAAAAGCACTCAATTCTTTTTCTGTTTTACTAAATTTTCTTTCGTTTTTGTCTCTGTTTTCTTATTTCTTCATTCAGTTTTTGTTTTTGAAAAATATTCATTAAATCACTCATTTTATTTCACCTTGTTTTGTGTTATATGTGTTAAAATCGTTTACTTATTCATTGTCATATAGATTTATGTATTTTTAATGTATTTATATAGGGTTATATATATTTATGTCATGCACCATACATCTTGTACCAGTAATTGACTGCATCAAAATGCACTGGAAAAATCCAATTATCTCTGCTCATTATTGTAATAATTTGGGGGGAATATATATTAAAAGCTACTTGAGGAAAGGTAAAAATAAATTTATTCAAACAAAAAACGTTTTTAATTGATAAGTTGTCAGTTTTCTGACCATGCATACAGACAGGATTGGTTTCCTTTGAGGCCTCTCTCCTTGGCTTGTACACTTCTTGCCAGTTCTTCACGTGGTCATTCTTTCTTACATATATGCCACTACTGACTCTCTCTCTGTCCTAATCTCTTACTATTATAAGTACACCAATCATACTGTTTTAAGATCTCTCCTAATTGCCTCATTTAAACTTAATTACCTCTTTAAAGGCCTTATCCAAATGCAGTTACCTCCGAGGTACTAGTGTTAGAACTTCAACATAGGAATTGGAGGGGATACACAATTCAGTCCATAATGGTGTAAAATAGTATTTTTCGGGAATCTTCTTGAAATCAGCAACTGTGGGAAGGAAGAAGACTGCACAGAGAGAGAATATGAGCTCTGTATTGCTGGCCTGAATGGTGATAGCCTTGCACTACCCCATTAGTTATCTTTGAAGCATTTTCCTTCACTCTTCCTAATTATTATGTATTGAGTCAAAATGACTGGGCTTTATAACCTGATTTGATCATTCTTGAGATATGTTCACCTCAAAATCACATGACCATCTACAGCTTAAAAATTATCTGAAAGGTTTAGAACAGGTCTGTCTATTGACCATACTGCCATCAGTTGAGGCAAAAAAATCCCACTTGTAGCAAAATATAATTGTCAAGTCACCTTGTCTATCACAGTAATTTTCCCCTAGGATCATTCTCACTTAAGTTTAACCAGATTATATTTACAAGTGGAATTTTCCATGGGAGAAACAATTCTATGATTTTTTTTTTCAAAAATACTAAACATTCTTGCTAAATTTATAATATTTTAACTGTTGAGAGAACACATAAAATATTGGGGTATTTCAGGTCATTAAAAGGATAGAGATGTTGTTTATTAAGCTTTTTAGTCTAGAAGGCACATTAAAATTGTTTTTAGAGACACCTGTAGCCAAGTCAGTAGTTTTGGTACTAGAGAGAATCAAGATCAAGCTTTAAGTGAAAAACTGATATTTAATCAGGTAATCAGCATGGTAGTAGTGGTTTAGTTGCTAAATTGTGTCCGACTCTTGTAACCACATGGATTGTAGCTTGCCAGGTTCCTCTGTCCATGGGATTCTCCATGCAATAATACTGGAGTGGGTTGTCATTTCTTTCTCCAGATATTTAAAGCTAAAGAATTTCCTGCCACTATACATTACTTACATATTCTGAAACCAAGCCTCAAACAGTATTAAAAATTTGTTTTCATATCTCTTTAAATCATCTCTTATTATCTCTTGGCAGTTCTTGCAAGACCAGTTAGCATTGCTTTCTCAATTCTGAAAACAGTAGGAACTTTACTTGGAATTTCCAGCACATAATTAATGGGTCAGTTATAAACACAGAGCACATTCAGTTTGTATTGTCTAAAGACAAGTTGGAATGGCAGGTGTTTTACTACTTTCTAACATCTCTAATAATTCTTGGCTTGATGCTTTAATGCCTGAAACTACAAAAATAATGATAATTCCTGTTGTGAAAATGCCACAGAGACATTAGAAGACAAAGGCATATTTGCAAAGACAGCAGAAATTTGTGGGAAAAGTCAGCATATTTCTGAATGATTTGCCTAAACTATAATTTTGTAGCAAGATGAACAAATTGGAAAGTTCTGAAGGGAAACCTATTACCCTATAATTAATAGAGAAAATAATTAAATTGTCTCTTCTAATGTCAGGTTTCTAACGATGTATGTTTTGAATTATGGAGGATAAGTCAATATGTTCATTTTCACTGTAATAAATTGAGTGCTCAATAATGGTGAATTTGATTACTGTAGTCATGGGAAATGTTCCGTGTACTTTCAAGCCTTCAGATTCCTCAGGCTATTCCTTCTCTCATATGATGTCTTTAGTTTCTTTCTTTTGAAATTTAATCCATCATTTTCTATATGATATCTCTGTTTCACTGTTTAAGGTACTTTGTATATTTGGAAAGATTTTTCTATTATATCCTCATTAAAATGATAAAATGCTTCTCTGGTGGCTCAGTGGTAAATAATCCACTTGCCGTTTCAGGAGATGCAGTTTTAATCCCTAGGTCAGGAAGATTCCCTGGAGAAGGAAATGGAAACTCCTTCTCAGGCAAGAATACTCTTAATTCAATATTTATTGATGAAACAACTTATATAAAACTTAGTTGTAAAATATTTGGTGGCTCTGTCTATATGGTGAAAATTATTACAAACTTATATGTGAATACTTTCAAAGCAAGGGACAGAAGACAGAAGATATTTGCTTCAGGTCAATATTCATAAACATAAATGTGGAATTTAATTATACTTGATAAATTACTTAATTATGCATTGTGGCTATATTAACTAGCATTGTCTTAGACCTGATAGTGATAAAGTTACACTGACTTCACAAAAATAAAATATAATAATCAATAAGTTTATAAAATATCAATGCATAGCACATTAGTTCATTGTGGGTTACTTAAAATATAAAAATAAATATAAAAATTATAATTTGAAAGTTTTTAAAAACCACAAAAATATCCTTCCACTTTAGATATAGCAAAATACAATATTTATATAAAAGTGAAAAATGTTCTCCATACCAAGAAGAAATATGTATAGAACTCTAATCCTGTTTACGTAAATTTCTCTACCAATAGACTCTTCAAATACAAACAAAAACCTATATAAATATGTCCTTACTTGTCCCATTAAAAGTTCTTTTACACCCTGTGATGTTTCTCTCCATGTGAAACGTTAATTTTCTTTAATGGCATCTTGTCTGGAAGTGTGAAAAAATTCAAGTCCAATTTGATTCTACTCTATGTACTTCACAGGTTTAATAAAAAATACTCTCATTTGTTTAACCTTTGCATGAAATTACAAATGATGAAAACTATAACATTTTGATTAAATGTTCTAGACAATATCTTGGTAATGTACATTCTACTAACTGAGCAAGGTGAGGGAGAGAAAAAATATAACCTTTACTCACATGTAACCAAATGATCAAAAATATAGATCTGAGCAATAAAAAAGAGCTATATAGATTCAGATGTATCTTAGGCATTAAACTTGACAGAGGGAATAACTCCCCTTTGGTTTCCCGCTTGGTTGCTCAAGACACTAATTCTCAGCTCTGAAGATTATCTCACACTCCAGCGGCTATGGTGCCTTAGTATAATCATGTGCTGTGAACTTTTCTGTACTTCACAGATACGCTGTAGGGAACAGAGCAATCATAAAGAATAAAAACCTACAAAAGCTACGGCTGGCTTCATCATAATAGCCTCTGTTTAGATTTCAAAGAAACTCCCATAAATTGTATTTTAATCAGAATTCAAACAGAATGTAGATTTGCAATCTAGGGATTTCTCATCCCTGACCAGTTCTTTCAAGATAAGTGGACCAGATCTTATACTGTCAGATACCATGAGTAAAGATGTCAAGTACCTTCTTGTTTTCTCAGCGTGGACGAATGTAATTTTAATTAAAATATGTTAAAGGAACTTGAAATTTATATTAGAAACTGATGTGCAAAATTCTCTACAAAATATTCTAAACAAATGCAGGGAAAGATATTCAAACAAATATATCAATGTTATTCTCAAATGAATTTATAATTCACTACTAGTACAAATCTCTAAAGGATTTTAACAAAACTATATTCTTAAGTACTTAATTATTACTTAACAGATTTCTAAATGTAATTCATATTTGTAGGTAGTAAAAATAAATGTGTTTAATTTTACTTTCCTGAGCAGATTAATGATTTTAAACCATAGACCAACTATTTGTATCAATAAGAGTGCAAACACATAATATATACTACCTAATTATACAATTTGAGACATTTCAGGAGAATCAAGTGTAGAATTATTAAAAGTGATGAAATAGTGCAGTAATATGATATATACAGGCTTTTTGTATTAATATATATACTACATAATTAAAACAACCAAACAGAAACTACTAAGAAAAATATTTTATCAGTAATATATAATAGAGACATCCCTTAGATATTAGATGTATATATACATCTAATATCTCAGGAATGTCTCAGTTGAAGTAAAGTTTAAAACTGCATGAAAAGGAATAATAGAATACCTGGATAAAAAGACTTACTATTTCACTGGAAGGATTTAATATTGTAATATTTGTTGTTGTTTTTTAGTCAGTTGGTCATGTCTGACTCATTGTGACCCCATAGACTTCAGCACATCAGACTTCCTTGTCTCTTACTATCTACCAGAGTTTGTCCAAGCTCATGTCCTTTGAGTCTGTGATGACATCTAAACATTTCATCCTCTGTCATCCTCAGCTCCTCCTACCTTCACTCTTTCCCAGCATCAGGGTCTTTTCCAATGAGTTGGCTCTTCACATCAGGTGGCCAAAATAATGGAGCTTCAGCTTCAGCATCAGTCCTTCCAATGAATATTCAGGGTTGATTTCCTTTAGGATTAACTGGTTTGATCTCTTCGTAGTCCAGGGAACTCTCAAGAGTCTTCTCCAGCACCAGAATTCAAAAGCCTCGATTATTTGTTCCTCAGCCTTCTTTATGGTCTAACTCTCACATACACACATTCCTGGAGAAACCATAGCTTTTACTATATGGACCTTTGTCAGCAAAGTTATGTCTCTGCTTTTTAATATGCTGTCTAGGTTTGTCATAGTTTTTCTTCCAAGCAGCAAGTGTCTTTTAATTTTGTGGCTATAGTCACCATCTACAATGATTTTGGATCCCAGAAAAATAGTCTGTCACTGTTTCCATTGTTTCCCCATCTGTTTCCCATGAAATGATGGGACTGGATGCCATGATCTTTGTTTCCTGACTGTTAAGTTTTAAGCCAACTTTTTCACTCTTCTCTTTCACCCTCATCAAGAGGCTCTTTATTTTCTGTTCACTTTCTGCCATCAGGGAGGTATCATCTGCATATCTGAGGTTATTGATATTTCTCTTGGAAAACTTGATTCCAGCTTGTCCTTCATCTAGCCCAGCATTTTGCGTG
Organism: Neotragus moschatus; assembly: GCA_006410615.1. NCBI lineage: Eukaryota > Metazoa > Chordata > Mammalia > Artiodactyla > Bovidae > Neotragus > Neotragus moschatus. The sequence continues at coordinate 212,347 of SJYA01002281.1, read as the reverse complement.
ATGTTCTCTCAGTGTAAGTCAAATAAGCAGGGTGACAATATACTGTCTTGACCTACTCTGTTCCCAATTTTGAAACAGTCTGTTGTTCCATGTCTGGTTCTAACTGTGGCTTCTTGATGTACATACAGGTTTCTCAGCAGGCAGGTAGGGTGGTCTGGTATTCCTCTCACTTTATGAATTTTGTTGTGGTCCACACAGTCAAAGATTTTAGCATAGCCAATGAAACAGAAATAGAGGTTTTTCTGGAATCTCCTTGCTTTTGCTGTGATCTAATGAATGTTGGCCATTTGATCTATGGTTCCTCTGTCTTTTCTAAATCCAGCTTGAAAATCTGGAAGTTCTTGGTTCATGTACTGTTTAAGCCTTGGATGAAGGATTGTGATATATGTTTTCCCTAATGATGTCTGTGCTGTGCTGTGCTTTAGTTGCTCCGTTGTATCTGACTCTTTGTGACCCCATAGACTGTAACTGCCAGGGCCCTCTGTCAAGAGGATTGTCCAGGTAAGAATACTGGAGTGGGTTGCCATGCCCTTCTCCAGGGGATCATCCCAACCAAGGGATGGAACCCAGGTCTCCTGCATTGCAGGCAGATTCTTTATTGTCTGAGCCACTAGGGAAGCCCAAATGATGTCTAGTGCCATCCTAATTAGAACTCCCAAATATGTTTCAATAAAACATTAAAAGTTAATTCAAAATCCATGTGAAAATTTGCAATAATACCCAATGACACATTTTAAAATAATACAATGAAAAAAGGACTTACTCTTTAAGACAATGATTTATTATTCAGTCATAAGCATTAAAACATAATGAGGTTACTTAATGCATATAGAAATATATGCCTCTGATAAGAAACAAAAAATTCAAAACCAAGCTTGTTCATATTGATTTATTAGGTTTATGTTAGTGAAGAAATAATGTATCATTTTATAATTCATAATTTAGATCTCATCCTTTTATCCAACACACAAAAATATTTCAGGTGTATTAAATGCTAATAAATTTTCCACAGAAAAACATGAGTGAAGTTTTCTAGTTCTGAGTTAGGGAAAAACTTCTTGAACAAATAACAAAAAGCAAATTTAAAACTATGCAAATGAGTAAGAGTTTGTAGTGACAAGTTTTGAGAAAAGTGATAAACTTTGAGAGATATCTTCAAAATATATGATACAAAAGAATAACTATCCACAGACTTCCCTTGTGGTCCAGTGGTTAATTCTTCACCTTCCAGCACAGGAGGTGCAAGTTCGATCCTTGGTTGGGGAACTAAGATCCACATGTCTCATGGCCAAAAAACATTCAGAAGGAGCAATATTGTAACAAATTCAAGACTTTAAAAGAAAAATGGTCCACACCAAAAACCTTTAAAGAAAGAATGACAATCCAGGTTATGTAAAGGACTCATAAAACAAATAGAAGACCAAGTAATGAAAATTTGGCTGAGGACATAAATGACATTCTATAGAAAAATAAAAAGAAGTGGTTAATAAGTTTATTGAAAAGCTAGTGAATAGCCTCACTAGCATTCAGGGAAATATGTATTAAAACAGTGAAGCATAATTATTTCTCCTGAAAGACTGGCAAAATTCTTGAAGATATAATGTTCACTCCTGGAAAGATGACCAAGACACAGGTATTCTAAGAATCTGTGAGAATATGAATTTTCATTGTCTTTTGGAAGGATAACTTGGAAGTATCTGCCTAATTTTTTAAATGTTTGTTCTTTCAAATTTTGGATTTATATGAAAGTTATGAAGATAGTGCAGAGTCCTACTATTCCTTATTCATTTTAACTTATTATTAACTTATTATATTAGAACATTTATTAGTCACAACTAATGAGCCACCCATTTTTGGAGTCTCTATTTAAGGTTTATTTAAATTTTTCTTTTTTTTTTCTTAATGTCTTTCTAAATTTCTGGGATGGCATCACCAACTCAATGGACATGAGTTTGAGCAAACTCTGTGAGATGGTGAAGGACAGGGAAGACTGGTGTGCTGCAGTTCCTGGGGTCTCAAAGAGTCAGACAGAACTGGGCAACTGAACAACAACAACAATATGTGATACCAAGATACATGTAGTCATCATGTCTCCTTAGGTTTCTCTAGACTGTGACAGTTACTTAGATGTTACTATTTGTGATATCCGTGAAAGATTTTAGAAACAATTCTTAGGTATTTTGTAGAAAGCCTTCAATTGGGACTTGTCCACTGTATTTTATGAATAGACTCAGGTTATGGATCTGGGGAAGGACTACAGAGGTAAAGTACCAGTCTCTTTACACTTTCTTAAGGGTACATGCTAACAACATGATTATTGCTATCACCAATGAACTTTGCCACCTAACGTAGGTATTTTGTCAGGTTTCTCCTCTGTAAAACTACTCCATTTTCCTTTCATTTTTCAAACAATCATTCGGCACAGTCCACACGCAAGGATTGCAAAGTTTTATTCCTTTTTCAGTATCTTATATATATTTTTAGGATTTTTTTCTATGTAAAAGATTTTTCTATTGTACACTATTTTTTCCAACCATTTATGTTTAGCACTGTGTTATGTCTCAATCTCTTCTAATAATAAGGCACTTTTTCATTTGGTTTCTATATCCTATTGATATATATCCCCAGTATTCTTGGTTTTGAGTACTTTCTTTTCTCCAGCTCATCTTATATATTTCCTTTCCCAGCCTTAGTATCAATCATATCTCTGAGAAATTCTGGTTCCTTTTATTGGAAAATGTGTTAAAAAAAAAAATTGAAACCAAGACTTGGCCACAGAGCTAGCTGCTAAGGGGGTATCATGTATCTAGACCCTCTTTTCTGACAAAGCAATAAAACTTACATTTATATACTAAATCATGGATATATACATACCCAGAAATATTTTGGGGTGTTTACATCTATATTTATATTTAGTTAAATACAAATTTGTACTGTTTCTGCAAATCAGCACCCCACTAATTATTATACCTCTCCCCACAACTTGCCAGTAACCTCGCATATCAACAATGAAAAATCTAGCCCCTTCACATTCCACATATTTCTTATTCAAGCCCATTATATATGTGTAATGTTTGAGAATTGTTGACATTATGGGAAACAAGTTTATCAACTACAGGACAGTGTTTTTCTATAGTCTTTTTTGGCTTTGTTGTTGTTTAGTCACTAAGGTGAGTTCAACTGTTTTGTGACCCATGGGCTATAGCCCACTAGGCTCCTCTGTCCATGGTATTTCCCAGGCAAGAATACTATAGTGCATTGCCATTTCCTTCTTCAGGGGTTCTTCTCAACCCAGGGATCAAACCTGCATCTCCTGCATTGCAGGCCCCTTTATGGCTTTAGTCTTACAATATTACTTTATTTCCAGAGTTATGTAATTCAGCATCATATTATTCCATGCATTTCAACTAGGTTATATCATACATATATAATGCATTCAGATTATGTTATCAAAAATTTTATTCCATTCCCAAATATCCTGATTTCTTAAAAGATTTTTAGAAAAATTATATAACTTGAGGTTCAGTCTTTATGCTGTACAGTTCTAAGGCTTTCTGCATACATAGGGTCATGTACAGTTAATCATACAGAATAACTTAGCCACCATAAAACATCACCTTCCATCTTTCCAAACTCCTGGTAATTACAGATCAACTTACTATCTCTAGAGTATTGCCTTTTCGTAATTTTATGTAAATAGAATTACATCTATGTAGTATTTTTCCTATAGTCATCTTTAACTTACCAATTTGTGATTGAGATTTATCTCCTTGCTTAGCTTTGAAACTCATTTTTTAAATTGCTAAATACTATCCTATTGAGTGGATGTACCACATTTTATTTATTCATTCACCTATTGAATGAATAAATTCATTCAATCTTCCATCTGGTTTCTAGAAATCATGAATAAAACTTCTGTAAGCATTCAAGTGTAAGATTTTTCAAGTGAAATTCAGTTGGATATATCTAGGAATGTAATTGCTATAGCCTGTGATAAGACTGTATTAAGATATGAAAGAAAACACCAAACTGATTTCTATAATGGCTTTGACAGTTTACATCTCCACCAACAATGAATGTATCGCTATGTTCTTTCAGCTTTGTATCTTCACTAGTAATTGATATTGGGGTGTGTTTGTGTGTGTGTGTGTTTAGTTGGGGGAGGGCTTTTAGATATTCTAATAGCTATGTAGTAGCATCTTATTATTGTTTTAATTTGCATTTTCCAAATGCCAAATGACAAACCTCTGTTCACATGTTCACTTGCTATCTGTATATATTCTTGGTGTAATTTCTCTTCAGATTAACTGCCAATTTCTTATTGGGTTTTTGGTTTGATTTTGAATTGTTTGTATATTTTTGGATGCAATTTCTCTATTAGAAAATATATTTTAAAATATTTTCTATCAGCTTTTGGCATGCATTTTTATTCTTTTAACAGTATCTATGTCAAAGTAAAGTTTTAATTTTAATAAATGCCACCTTTGAAATAATTTTCATTATGGATTTTCTTCTGATGTTGTATCTAAAAAGCTCATCATCCAAGCCAAGGTTGTATAAGCATTCTATTTTTCTTTGAGCAGTTTTGTAATTTTTCACTTTATGTTCCGATCCGTAATATAAGTTAATATTTGTACAGGGTTATTGGAATATTTTTTTGAAAAGAGTATACTTTTTCTCTGAGTTGCTTTTGTTTCTTTATCAAAGGTTATTTGCCTATATGTGTGTGGGTAATTTCTGGAGAATTTAGTTGCATTAATATATGAGTCTATTCTTTCATTACCATACTGTCTTGATTATTGTGAACACACAGTATGCCTTGAAATTGCATGGTGAATTTCAGCTTTATTTTACTCAGTATCATGTTAGTACTTTGTCCTTTGCCTTTTCCTATAAATTTTCAAGTCAGTTTATTGATATGTAGAAAATATTCTGTTGGCATTTTCATTGTGATCATATTGAATTTGTGCATCAAACTGTATAGAATTGACATTTAATATTATTGGTTCTTCCAACCTATGAGTACAAAATACTTCTCCAATTTTTATTATCTTTAATCAAACTTTTATATTTATTAGCATCCAGAACCTGTAAATATTTTGTTAGATTTGTTTATAAGCATTTTATTTTTGGTTATGATTGTAAATGATATTATTTTTGTTTTAAAATTCTAATTGTTCCTTTCATTAAAGAAAGTAACTAACTTTTATATAGTGAGTTTTTTATCTCATGACCTTGATATGTTCTCCTACTAGATTCAGGATTTTGGGTTTTAGTTTTGTTTTTATATAGTCTTTGGGATTTTTATGTAGAAAATCATATCATCTGTGAATAGAGTTTCATTTCATTTCCAGTTTCTATACTTTATGTATCATTTTAAATTTCTTTCACAATAAGATGCTGAATAGGAGTGATAAGATAGTACATTCTTGCTTTGTCCCTGATCTTAAAGAGAAAGAGTTAGACTTCGCCATTAAATTTCATGTTATCTGTAGACTTTTCATATATTCCCTGAGGGGCATCCCTTTCTCTTCCAAATTTCTCAAGAGTTTTTATTATGAGACCATGGTGAATATTATGGGGTTTTTCTGCATTATTGATATGAACATATTTTTTATTATTCAATCTGTTTATATGATGAGTAGATTTAATTATTCCATGAATGTTGACCCAGTCCTGAATTGATGAACACCACTTGACTTGATATACTCTCCGTTATCCCTTTAGATTTTTATCTAACATTTTGTTAAGAATTTGTTATGTGTGTGTTTATGAGAATCTTACTTTTTAATATATTTTATTATTGTGCTTTATTGGTGTGAACTAGACAGTTTACACTGTAAGTGATTATTATATAGTTGAATTAATATTTATTTCATATTCATTGTATTTTCCTTTCTTTTTCCTCCTCCCCTCTTTCTTGTTGTTTCTGATTTAACCTGAGTATCATATTCAGTTCCATTGTATCTCACGCCTTCATTTATAATCTCAGGTCAGTTCAGTTCAGTCACTCAGTCATGTCCGACTCTTTGCAACCCCATGAATCACAGCACGCCAGGCTTTCCTGTCCATCACCAACTCTATTCATGTTTAAATGTCACATTTTATTTAATGTGAAAATTTTAATATTCATATCATAAAGTCAGTTGTTCAGAATGGTAAAAAGACCTCTGCTTTGATCTTCTTTGCCATATACAACGAGGACAGTTTTAATTGGACTTAAATTCTCTGAGCTTATTTGCTTTTTATTTATTTATTTAAGGAGAGATCATGGCCAGATTCTTTTTTAAAGAATTATTGAGCAGTACAAATGTAAAAAGTTCCTGACATATCTATCACATGTAGTATGGACAAAAATTAATATTTATTATTGTTACAATCTTCACCAAGGAGGCAGTTCTTCTAGAAGTTTATGAAGAGAGTATATTGACAATTCATTACTGCTTTGAGTTAGATTACTATTTTTTTTCTCAGTTACAATCTAGTAAAATAACAAGTTAAAAGTTATCACTTCAATGCCCAGTGTCAGCTAACACATAGAAAAATCTGCCAGAAAAAAATATTTAAGTAAAGAGAGATAAGATTTAAGGATTGTTCACACACAGTGAAACTTCAGTAGATAAACAGACACCATGTATTTATTTGAATACAACTGTTAAATTTATGTACGTAAAATAAAAAGATATTGGAATTACTGAAAAGGGACCAAAAACTGGCAGAAGACTCTATGAATAACTTTTTTTGATAACTATGACATTCATTAATGACTGACTATATTTTAAAAATTGTTTTCTTCAGCAACTATTCCAAGAAAAACAAACAAATACTTTTTATAGTGAAGTTGAAATAATGTTTTTAATAATATCATAATGACAATTGTACAGTGGTTTATAGCCATGTAATTTTCCCAATGTTATTATATTGGTTTCTCAATCATTCAGTGTTGAGATATTCAATTTTAATAATATTAACAATAATATTTATAGAATGAGGACACTATTAAGGAGATTCCATAATTTTGCGTTAGTTTGAATTAGGATCACTGATAGCATCTAGGTCATTTTTAAAATTTTTAATTCGGGACTCTTTCTCATAGAAATCCTGCTGACGTCTTTCAAAATCAATGAACCAACAATTGATTTATTGAATTTTCCAATGAATTGGATACTGTTAAATTCTCTAGCAGATACAAAGTTGGGGAAGTGCATAATCTCTAGTTTAGTTAGGAAAAGAAAAGAGTGTATATGAAATGCTAAACAAAAAAGTATCCATGGAAAGCTAAGAATGATTACAAAATAATTGTAGAAGAAAGTGCCTTAGCATTTGAAAATGAGAAATTATGTTGAATTGATATGCAATTGATAACCAGTATTACTGAAGAAAGCATTTTGTGTACTATCAAGTTTTAGATAAGACTACCTCCAGAAAATGCTTTGGTGTGGAACCTAAAGATATGATTCTGTTTTGTTTTTTTTTTTCCACAATTTTAAAGGAGACACTGATTGTGAGTTTACAGATCAACTGGAATAGGATAAAAGATGAAAACTGACATATCAAATACGTATACAATATGCTCACAACATATAAAATGCTACCAGGTTTTAGTCTTACTTGGAACAGTCTCTAACATTCTTTCTTGGAGCATAAAATTTAAAATTGAACAGTAACTCTCTAAGCAAACAATAATAACAAAGAGCAGAGTATGGTAAATTTCTGAGAGAGCACAGAGTATAGCAATTTAGTACATGGACAAGTGACATCAGAACAGAGTTCAAAAAATACTTTTTTTGGTTACTGATTTTTTTTTAATTTAAACTGATTGGTGAGAGGATATTCTATGATATAGAGAGGGAAAAAGCAGCAATAAACAGAGTAATGCTTATTGTGAAATAACCTATGACCTTATTTTAATAATTTTCAAGTATAAAAGTGAAAAACAGGAGCCTGGCCCAATGCATTATAAACCCCGAGATTTAACTCAGTGAATTAAAATTCACTAATTTTGATGAAAAATGTTACAAACAAATTATAAAAGTTTCAAAATAGTCCAAACTATCTTCTGCACTTGAAAAAGATTATAAAGAAGCTGTCTTGTAATTTATATGATCACCCCAAGAGCCCACACTTCATTTTATGTCTGATTATAATAATATCTGCCTGTATAATTCTCCTTTGGCAGTAACAGATTGGTTTCAGAAAGCAAGAAATTAACAGCAAACAAAGAAAATACATTCAAATCCCTTGCCATTAAAATCAATAAACTGACCAATTTTAAAGCTGAGCTGTTTTATTATGTAGTAATGAAGTTTATTTAGATTTTTGGCAACCACATTATAGCTCAGGGATTTATCAACCACTCTAAAACAAGAACATTTACATACTTCTCTAACTAACCCAATTACTCTTCAGACAGAAATATCTACTTTTTTCCCTTTGAATATTTAGTTTTTTAAATCTTAAGTCTGTTCACTGTTCTCAGTCTTACCGAATAATTAGGCCTTTTATTTTGGTGTTTGATAGCTATTTTTAAAAGCTCGCATAAGTTTTTTTTTTTCTAGTATGCATTTTCTTAAGAAAAATTAACATCATTATATTTCTGGGTTCAGTTCTATTAAATCAGCTCAACTAACTTTCAGTTTATGATCATAACAAGCATATATTACTACCAACAGCTAGAAATCAGTGAAGAAAGGATTTTACAGTATAAAACAAAAACAAAAATCCCAGTCCCTGCTTATACTGTAAGAATGTCATATATATTGGATATCTTATTACATCATGAGTTTATGGTAGGTAACTAAGGGTTTTGGGGAACACAAAATCTAAAATTATTTTTGAAGTGATGTCATCAAAAGACGAATTTAATCATTCAAACAGGATAACTAAATATGGATATATTGCATACTACAGAATACATAACTAAACATGTAGCTTCTGCATAGTAGATCTGATTTCCATCATTGAAATCTTTACTGAGCTCATTGTCATACATTTGGAAAGATGAAAACTGATTCCACTCTAGTAAACCATACCAATAGTCATTGCTGCTGCTCCTGCTGCTAAGTCGCTTCAGTCGTGTCTGACTCTGTGCGACCCCATAGACGGCAGCCCACCAGGCTCCCCCGTCCCTGGGATCTCCAGGCAAGAACGCTGGAGTGGGTTGCCATTTCCTTCTCCAATGCATGAAAGTAAAAGGTGAAAATCAAGTCACTCAGTCGTATCCAACTCTTAGCGGACCCATGGACTTCAGCCTACCAGGCTCTTCCGTCCATGGGATTTTCCAGGCAAGAGTACTGGAGTGGGGTGCCATTGCCTTCTCCCACCAATAGTAATTAATTTTATAAAAAGATAAAATAATTTTCCATTTTGAAAATTATATAGGATTTAACTTTTTAATAGGAACAACAGGTATACAATGTGCTTCTATAAATCTAAAAATAATGAATTATGTTTAAGCTTGTGAACTAAAAGCACAAGTTTCCAGTGAAAAACAACTTTGTTTTTATTCAATAAAATATGCTTCAGATTCTTTGGGTTTTCTAAGAAATATAAATTTTTATTACTTTATAAATAATTATAAAAATAAATACATCTCAAATAGAAATAATCTGTGATATTAGACTATGTGATCTACGTGTTGGTAATTAAATATTTCACTGAGTTCATGCAATGAGAAAAAATGAAAACAAACCTAGAAGCAATACCAATAAAATGAAATAAATAAATTCTGATATATACATAAACACATGTATTTCTTCCTGTATGAATATATTATATGCATATATATGTGTGTGTGTTCTTAAGGCTTGTCCTTCTAAAGCATGACTGCCTAGAGTTGCAGTGAGTTCAGTAACAAAAAAATGACACATTGGTGCCTAAGAGAAAGACATTTCTTCAGAAGGGTAGGCATTTTTATACTAGCTTATAGTTAAGATAGTCTAGCTAGCTCACTGCAAGATGAGGTAAGTTAATACCATCACTTTGTATTTATGCATTGCCACTTACCAAGAGAAGATAATGCTTTATAAACGATAATTAACCAAATCTATACTCATGCTGAACACAGAATTATAAGTCAATGAAACTACATTCAAAGATAGCAAGGAATCACAACCACCCACAATTTCAAAGTCAAAATGAAATAAAATACAACTCTTGAATACTAAACAATTTACTGATACAGAGAGGAGAAAGGTTTCCATGGTTAATTAATTCTAAAAATTCTTACAAAAGCTATACATCAAAATATAGTTTATAACATCAGTTAATATGAATTGATTAGAAACATATAAAGTTCTATTTAAAAAAACTAGAACTATGACATGTATTGATTATATTTTATTTATTAACTTGACTTTAAATTGAACATTTCCACCCTCCTCTGCAAAGCATGAATTCAGTTATTTCATATTTGAAAGTTACAAACATTATCAAAAACATTACTATTTCAAATTTATAAAGCATACTTTTATCACATTCATTTCCTCATACTATCACCATTTTAAAGTATGCTCATAATTTTAATTTTTATTAAATCTTTATCTAATAGATTTTTTTCCAGTCTCATTTTACAACTACTGTGAAATATATAGAAAATAAACTCTAGTGAATTACTCAAGAGAATATTGATTCAAAAAATCAAAAAGAAAAATAAGAACAAAATATATATATATATGTGTACATGTATATGTATATATATACATATACACACATGTATCTTCTTATTTAACATATTTAACATTCCTAGTTGTCTTCAGTTTTCCTGAGGATTCAAGATGTTGCTGGATAGTGTAATTTCCTTGTCTAAAATACTGGATAATTCATTTCTTATTTTCCTTTCTTGTATAGTATCTCTATTATAGGTCCAAAAATAAAACTTTATAGATGTTGTTCTTTTGAAATATTTTATTGTTTTAAATTAGTTAAGACAAGGAAGCGGAAGTGAAAGTCACTCAGTTGTGTCCAACTCTTTGCAACCCTATGGACTATACAGTCCACAGAATTCTCCAGGCCAGGATACTGGAGTAAGTAGCCTTTCCCTTCTCCAGGGGATCTTCCCAACCCAGGGATTGAACCCAGGTCTTCCGCATTGCAGGTGGATCCTTTACCAGCTGAGCCACAGGGGAAGCTTGGAGAAGAAAAATTTAGTTATACTGTCTTTTATAACTACCTACATAAATATGCTGCTTCATAACTATTTTAGATAAAAGTCACTACTCTTATTTAATTTTTAAATAATCATAAACACAAAGTTTTAACTTTGTGGTAATTTAAATATTAATTTGATAAGTAAGCTCCCTTTATGGTTTTCAAACAATTTAAATATTTATATTTAGTTTTTAATAATTCAGAAAATCCCCATTCCTTATTACTAGCCAATATAGATAAGAGTCACTGATTTTTGAAAAAAATATTTAAAATAATATTTTAATTTAATTGATTTATTTATGGCTGTGCTGGGTCTTCATTGTTTTGTGGGCTTTTATCTAGTTGTGGTGAGCTGGGGCTATGCTTTGGTTGTGAGCAGGCTTCTCATTGCAGTTGCTTCTCTTGTTGTGGAGCGTGGGCTATAAGGAACACAGGCTTCAGTAGTTGTGGCATGGGGTCTCAGTATTTGTGACTCCCAGGCTCTAGAACACAGGCTCAACAGTTATGGCATATGGGCTTAGTTTTTCCGTGGCATGTGGGCTCTTCCTGGAGGACTCCAACTTGTGTCTTCTGCATTGGTGGGTGTATTCTTAATCACTAAGCCACCAGGGAAGCCCCAAAGCTCACTAATTTAAATCAAATTTGCTTTCTTAAGTCCTTTAGATAGAAATGTAAGTGTTGGATATACATTCTAAAAGTTCTATCCCGCTATCTTATTTAGTGTATATAACTATAAATATAGAAGTAAAGTTTTGATTTGCCAACTCTACCTAAAAACCAGGCATCACATATGTTTCATAGTAACTTTCACTCACGTAACCCCCAAATTGAATTTTGAATTGTAGTTCATTTTGATTCTGAGAATTTTGAGCTATACATGGCTATTTTATTCTTCTGGTTACAAATAAGTACCAATTTAAATGGCGCATGAGCTTTCAGGTTTTGCTACAAGGCTCACAGCTTTACAAATATTTGCAAAGTTTGACAGCAACCTGTTTAAGTGCTGATGGGGTTTATAAAATTCAAGTAACTGTGAAAATATGAGATTGAAAGCATTTCCTATGAACTGCTGGGGGAAAACGGGACAGTTTCACACACCTCAAATACAAATATGAATTGTAAGCCTTTGGTCACAGGCAGTATAATTCAGTTTGAAAAATTTCTTTTATTTTTGAGCTGAGAGAGATGGTTTTTCGAGTTGCTGTGTTTTCATATTGCTATTATGAACTAATAAGCTACTTTTTATGAAATGTGAATACTATGATTAATAAATGTTATTACAACCAGTAACACTTTTAAAGTTGTATATAAATCCGTTAATGTATTTTTTCTAATGGTCTATAGGAAAACACTGCTTTTCTTTCCATTTTCAATTTTTAGTAAAGCATCAAGATTCATCTCTGAAAGAAGCAGCATGTATTACCACTTATCTCTTCACATTGGCTCTGCAGCATGCCTACACACACACACACACACATATATATATATATATATATATATATATATATATTCCAGGGCACACTTTGATGCATGAAGCACACAGGAAACTGCTGTTTAGCTATTAGGACTCTTTATGTTTTCTCCAAAGAAAACAATTTATACTGTTTCAATTTTACATGTTTGAAAGTGGCATTAATAGTACCCTTCCTATTAAAATAAAGATACTTTATAAATAAATTCTCCTTTAGAAAGAAAAATTGACCCAAGAAAATCTATTTTACCAGAGTTTGATGATTCGTACTCCTCATAGATACAAATATGCCTATTTTGTAGTTCTAAAGCAAAACCGTAATCTACTTTCTACTCAAAGTGTATATTATGGAGATACCTGCCTTTTTTTAAGCAGTAGCTCTTTATCTAGAAGCTAAAATCTGTTCTTTATAACTCAATCTAAAGATAAGTTGCCTAACATTCTTCAAATACTTAAGATGTTATTTTATAAAATGAGAATGAAAAAAAGCAATGGACTTAATACAAAAAGTGATGGACTTAATACTCCGGCTGTAACTGGACTGAATAACCCACCTGTAACACTAGTGCTTGGCACTTCAGGGAAAATTTAAAACATTTTCTTAAGGCTTTTACATATATATTGGCCCAGCATATAACATGCAAACATTGGTGAGATCTACAGGCAGTTATTGATAATTCATGTATTGGTGGATCCCAAGTTTACCAAACATTATCAAAAGATACAGTCAATCATTTACAGCCAAACATAGTCGTGTGGTGGTGGTTGTCATTTGTCTTGTCATTAGAATTAGTAAAAGAAGAGCTACCAACTAGGAAAAAGACTACAAAATTTTTATTTTGGATTATTTCTATATATTCTGTATCAAATAGTGCTATGTTAAGAGCTCTAAGGGAAAAGGAAATGGCAACCCACTCCAGGATTCTTGCCTGGAAAATTCCATGGACAGAGGAGCCAGATGGGCTCCAGTCCATGAGATGGCAAAGAGTTGGACACAACTGAGTGTGCACAAGAGCTCTAAGAACAGAGATCTAAATGGTTTGAAGGGTCCAGTATTTAGGTGTTTGACTTTACATTATATATATATTTTTTTCTTTCATCCACCATCATTTTTATTCATCTTGAAGAACTTTCTGTAGCTTCTTTGTAATGTAGGTTTTCTTACATCTAGGATGAGAGTACATAAAACCCTATAATATCTACCACAACACTTTTATCTTGGATACTCCCAAATTCTAATCCCTGTCTCCTTGTATAATCTAGCTGCTGAAATAGCTGCTCAGATATTTAAGATCTTTATTACTTCTGTCTGTTTTTAGCCTTGGAAACTTGCTCTATCCAACCCATTAGAATTTAGGGGGAAAATTGTAGTTATTTACTGAATTTGAAGGGGTGTTTACCTTAAGGATTCTTTTAATGGGGCTGAGAAAAACCCCAGTGTTGAAGAAATCAACAAAATTTTTTATTATATTGCTTTAAAAATTTCAACTTGGCATTTTTTTTCAATGGATATAATACAAGAATAAGGTCATATGTGTACATATTTTATTATTTTTTATATATTTCAATAAAATAAATCAAGTGACACAGTAAATTAAAAACTAAAATTCAACACATATGGTATTAACACATTGTATGTGTGTGTGCTAAGTCGCTTCACTCCTGTTCAACTGTGTGAGACCCTAAGGGCTGCAGCCTGTCAGGCTCCTCCATCCATGGGTTCTCCAGGCAAAAATACTGGAGTGAGTTGCTGTACCCTTCCCCCCCGCACCCCCCATCTCCCTAGGGACCTTTCCAACCCTGGGGTTAAACCTGCATCTCATACCTGTTTGCACTGGCAGGCAGGTCATTTACCACTAGTGCCACCTGGGAAGCCATTAACACATTAGAAAACTAATAATCAAGAAGAAAATTTAGAAAATATCCACCTAGGAGCATAGAATGGAATTTTGTATGGAAAACATAGAAATGAGTCTGAGAGTTCTATATGACTAAAGGCTATCTGCTATGTAGTTGAAGATATAGAGAAGAGGATGAAAAGAGTAAGACATAAGCTTCACTGAAGAAACACTGGCTAAGAGTTTTCTAAAATAAAATAAAATATATCAAAATAGGGCTACAAGCAGTCCTGCAAACTTCAAAGCCAAATTAATATTAAGAAAATAACATTTAAGTATATCATGGTCAAACTGTTGAAAATTAAAGTTAAAAAACTAGTCTTAAAGAAGCAATAGAAGATACATATTACCTTCAAAGTCACAAAATAAGATTGACAACATACTGTTCAAAATAAGGGAAACCGGAATGAAATTGAATGAAATATTCAAAAGACTAGGCAAAAGGAATTCAGTGTAGAATTCTATATCAATAGACAGTGAAATAAAGCTACCTTACTGAAGTAAAGAAGAGAAGGCCAAGTGAATTAGTTGTCAGTATACCTATGCTAAAAGAAACAAATAGGTCAGGCAGAATGAAAATATTCCAAGATGGAAAAATAAAATTTCAGGGACAAATGAAGAGCACTAGAAAGAGTAAATATGTGATACATAAAGGGATTTTTTATAGACTAAAAATAATAATACCTCAAATATAAAATGTAAGTAGAATTAAAATATATATAACTTAAAGAAGTCAGAAGAAGACTTCTTTAAATATTAAAGAGTTAGAGTTAAACTTTAATATTATGTTGTATCATTTTTAAATTATTCAAGTTAGTAATACAGGTTTTATTTTTTGTAGATATAAAATATTTTATTTGTAAATGGTGATATTCTAAATTTGTGTCCACAAATTCTAAAATCCATAACACTCTGTATACTTCAAAAATTTTGATTATTGCCAACATTAGATACTTTTGTACAGAACAGAAAGCAAAACAAAAACCTAGTAGGACAAATACTGGTAGGATGTCAGAATATTATACAAGAGAAGATAAATATTCAAGAAACAAATTTCATACAGCTATTTACCCTGAGAAAAACATATACAATCAGTTTATTCTGTAAGATAAAAATACATCATGCCATATACAAGTTCAGAACTGTATCACTGAATATACCAACAACTTACAGTCCACTTGAATTGTGCACATTAAAACTTCACTTTATACTCAGCCTGTAAAGTGTCAGTGCCAGAATTTAAAGTACAAAATAAAAAGCTAATCTGGTTCAAAATGCTGATTAAGTTTATACAGTGTTTTTTTTTTTTTTTTATTGTTGTTGTTGTTTTTTAATTAAAGAAGTTTAAACGAACAATTCATAGAACATCTTCTGAAACATTGCCAAGGTCTGGAGTTGCATGCAGTCACATCTCTCCTTTTTTTTTTTTTTTTTTAATTTTTGTGTTAAATAAGCTAGAGAGTTAAATTTGAGTTCCTGGTACATGATCCTAGTATGTTTACATAATTTTGTGTGTGTGTGTGTGGCTTATAATAAAGTTATAATCAAAACTACTTTTGCTGAGGAAAATTGCAGCTTCCATTTGGGGGTGTTTTTAAGCAGTTATTCAAAGTTATCACAAATTGCAAAAGCACAAAAAAACTGACTGAAGAAGTAGGGATGCAACAATATAATGTGAAAAAATTAGTTTAAGTTACCAAAATGGATATAAAAGTTGTAGTCACAGCATACACTCCATTCTATCAGAAGTAAGGTGTATAAAGCAAGTAAGTACTAATAAACTGTAATTTCCAAAAACCTATAGTATAGATTTTACAGATGTTTTATAGTACAGATTTTACAGATGGTTTATTGTAATCTCTAGGGCAACCACTGAAAGTGTAATATTGGAGTGCATAAATATTATGCCAATATAGCAGAAAAATATTTGTCTAGTCTAAGGGATAAAAAGCAAGGGAAAATAAAGGAACCAAAACGATGAGACATAAAAGAGCAAGGTGATAAACTTAACCCAAATATGTAAATGATAATATTAAATAGAAATTTTACTTTCTGATTAAAAAAAATAAATGATTACTGCAGTAGCTTAAGTAATGACCCCATAACAAGCGAATTTTAATTTCTGGAATCTGTAAGTGTTACTTTATATGGCAAAGAGGTTTTGTAGATGTTAAGGATCTTTAGGTGGAGTGATTACCCTAGATTATCCTGGTGGTCTGTGAATATAATCATCATTGTCCTTCTCAGAAAGAGGCAGAGGGAGATTTGACAACAGAAGTGAAAAAAGCCATGCAGCGATACAAGGTTGAAAAAGTGATATTGGATGAGGCTGTGGGTCATAGAATGAGGATAGTCTCTGATGCTGCTGCTACTAAGCCGCTTCAGTCATGTCTGACTCTGTGCGATCCCATAGACGGCAGCCCACCAGGCTCCCCGATCCCTGGGTTTCTCCAGGGATTCTCCAGGCAAGAACACGGGAGTGGGTTGCCATTTCCTTCTCCAATGCATGAAAGTGAAAAGTGAAAGTGAAGCCACTCAGTTGTGTCTGACTCTTAGCAACCCCATGGACTGCAGCCTACCAGGCTCCTCCATCCATGGGATTTTCTAGTTCCCAGAAAAAAGAAAGGAACAGAATCTCTTTTGAAGCCTCCAGAAGAAACTAGCGCTTCCAGCATCTTTATTTTAGCCCTATAAACTGATTTTGGACTTCTGCCCTATATAACTATAGTAAAATAAATCTGTGTTGTTTTAAGCCATAGGAAACTAAACAATTGTATATAAAAAAATTAAAACCTACCATACTTTGTTAGAAAGTGTTTAACACGCTGAATAAGAGAACCATCCTAATGAAAACAGGATTAATTTATTGAGAAGAAAAAGAAGCCTAAATGCATTTAATAACAGACTTGAAAAACATAAAGCTAAAATTTACACAAGACTAATTCACAAACACAATTGATAATTTTAATATATTTTTCTGAATTTATTAGGAAAGTAGTAAAAATCAGTAAGAATACAAAAGAGTGAAACAAAACTATTAATTAATTTTATCTTGCTGCTGCTGCTGCTAAGTCACCTCAGTCATGTCTGACTCTGTGCGACCCCATACATGGCAGCCCACCAGGCTTCCCAGTCCATGGGATTTTCCAGGCAAGAGTACTGGAGTGGGGTGCCATTGCCTTCTCCAAATTTTTTTGGAGGTTTTTTTTTTTTTTTGGTATTCACAAACCATGGATCAAAGAAGAAATCACAATGAAGATTAGTGGATATTTTAAGCTAAAAAATAAAACATATTGAGACTTGTAAGATGCAGTTTAAACAGTGTTATAAGGGAATTTTACAGCTGTAAAATGAATGTATTTTGAAGGGAAAAATGTTAAAAACTAATAAACTACATCTCTCCTTCAAGAAGGTTGTAAAAGGACTAACCTTTATATGGTCTTCCTAATTCATGATAAAGTTACCACTGAAATGCAGTTGGTACAAGGATAATTCTTTTAAATAAATGAGTCATTTGGGTCAATAATTGTTAACCTGAGACCTTCCCCATTAGCTCAGACAGTAAATAATCTGTCTGCAATGTGGGAGACCCAGGTTTGTCGGGAGCTGCGTTAGGCATCACTGACAAAATGGAGGCATGGCCGCAATCCCCTCTCCTCATCCCGCAGCCACGGTCTGGGGATGAAGGAGTTAGGTCTTGTGATTCTGATTTGTTCTTTCCTTTCTTCCATTGAGTTGGCTGGAAAGAATGTTAAGGTGTTTACTGTTCTTGAGAGAAGCATGAGAAAGCATAAAGCCTTCTGCAGTTGTGCCCAGAAAATAATCTATACAGTAACCACTGACATTTGTTCAAAGAATTTACAAAGAATGTTCCAGGATGAGCATGTAGGCTGCAGCTTGAGGCCATGCAAAGGATTGTTATCTGAGACCTGTTTGTGAGGGAAATATTTATGGCAAAAGAAGTTTGCTGAGTTTAGGGTTTAGGAGTAATTAAGAATAGTTAGAAGCTAAAAGTTTAAGGAATGTTGTAGTGTTAGCACATCTTACTATAGCTTATAGAGGTTACAAATTTTAGAGATATTAATAGCTAGAAGCCTTTTTAGTAGATAGTGATCTTAAGATGCTAGGGGCAAACAGGATTTAGAAAGATAAGAAATAAACTGGAGAATGTAGCATGAGTTACAATGTAATCACAAGTTAGGTATAGGACACATAAGAGGAAGTAGATAATAGATAGTAAAGCAGATTCTGAGAGAATCACTGAAGCAGGAACTCTGTTTGTAGAACAAAAATGATTTCTGGAGACAATAAATTTGGGTGGGAGAAACTAAAAATGTCAAAACTCGGACCAAAGGCTTTTGTCAAAGTATAAAAGAAAACCATATAGTCCCATACCTCGAATCAGAGGCTACATCATTGTCCACCGACACTGCTCACCACTTAAGGCTGATTCCCTGGCTACTGGAGCTGGACTCCAACACAGGTTCCATCCCTGAGTTGGGAAGATGCCCTGAAGAAGGGAATGGCAACACACTCTAGTATTCTTGCTTGGAGAATTCCATAAACAGAGGAGACTGGTGGACTATATAGTCCATGGGGTTGCAAAGAGACATGACTGAGTGACTAGCACACATACACGTCATCTTATACTGAAGAGAAAAAGTTAAATTTTAAAAGTAATCCTTTGTTCTGATCCTTAGAGGCAAGTCATGACTCATGGAAAAAGAACCTGCCCCCTATCTGATGACCTATAGTCTAGTTTTCTGGCCCTCACAAGAGACCCCCCCGGGTAATTGTTCTGTTAAACTTTAATTGGCTAACTGCCGCAAGGTGGTCAATCAGCCTTGTTAGCCTGATAATTTCCAGACCAATCTCCGTAAAGGTCAAGCTATGCCCACCAATCAGTTTGTTTAGATTGTCGTCACCCCACCCATACCTACTTTTAACTTTTGTATAAAAACTGCTCTGTAACTGAGGACGAGGACGGGGTTCGCTCCTTTCGGGGATGATTGAACCCCGGCGCGCCAGTTCAATAAATCCTCTTGCTGATTGCATCGAATTCGAGTCTTGGAGATCTGAGAAGCGACGTCTCTCGTGATTAGGCCTTTCTGGGCCTAACAATACCATATAAAAAAATTATGTCCAGATAGGTTTTAAATACAAAATTAATGAGAAAATAAAGATTTTAAAAATATTTATTCATTTGGCTGTGCTGTGTCTTAGTCGCAACATGCAAGATCTTTGATCTTTGTTGTAGTATGTGGATCTAGTTCCCCTACCAGGAATCGAACCTAGGCCCCCTGCACTGGGAGCATAAAATCACAGCTACTGGACCACCAGGAAAGTCCAATGAAGATTTTCTGATGGAACAAAACTTAAAAGCATATCTTGAAAAATGTGTGTTAATCAAAGATTTAACAGGAAGAAAAGGACTTTACAAAATGAAAGACTGATACCTTTAAATTCATTAAAATTAAGAATTTATGTTCATCCAAAGACACTAAGAGAGTGAGAATATAATCTAAAAAATTGAAAAAAGTACTGTGCTTCAGAATATCCTTTTATTACTAAAAAAAAAAAACAAAAAAAAAAACTCTACAAATTAACAATAAGAAAGCATCAACTTGTGCACTGCAGATGAACATAAGCATAGCAAATATGAATCCAGATGGGCACATAATATAGGTAAAGATGGTCAAACAATCATTATTCTTCAAGAGAATGCAAATGAAAAACCACAATGAAGTACCACAATGTATAGACATAAAATTGAAAAAGCTAGTACACTAAGTGCTGGTGGTAAGAATGTGGACGAAATAGAATTCTCATACATTGCTGTGGGGACTTAAATGACCTAGCCCTTCTCTAGGTTCGTTGTATTATGTTGATTAAGCTGAACGTAAGACTGCATTCAAACCAGCACCTCTTCTTCTCAATATGTACCCTCCCCCCAAACAAATGTGCATAAACACCAAAATATATATATAAACATTGCACAGCACCACTTATCCTAGTCCAACATGCAAATAACCAATAGCATATCAACCTGGGAAAGGATTAAAAACAAAGTTGTATATTTCTACTGTAAAAAAATAATAAACACAAACTTGGATTAAATAAAGTCATTTGAGAAAGGGGGAGTTCACACCCAATGATAGCAGAGCCAGATGAGAAGAGTCCGCTTATTTCCTGGCAAGTTCTCAGCCAGTAAAAAGCCATGATCTATTTGTTTACTGTCGCCTTTGTGACTCCCAACTTCCTTTTCTCCTCTTTAAAAGTGTTCTTGCCATGTGGGGACTTACATGTGGCTCACTATGGTTGCAGACACCAAAATCAGTTTTCTGGTAGTCCAGAATAAACCCAAGAAATATCTGGCAATCTATTTGTTTCAGGCTAGCACTACAAGATGCTGGGAAAGTTCTGCACTCAATATGCCAGCAAATTTGGAAAACTCAGCAGTGGCCACAGGACTGGAAAAGGTCAGTTTTCATTACAATCTCAAAGAAAGGCAATGCCAAAGAATGCTCAAACTACCACACAATTGCACTCATCTCACATGCTAGTAAAGTAATGCTCAAAATTCTCCAAGCCAGGCTTCAGCAATACATGAACTGTGAACTTCCAGATGGTCAAGTTGGTTTTAGAAAAGGCAGAGGAACCAGAGATCAAATTGCCAACATCCGCTGGATCATGGAAAAAAAAAGAGTTCCAGAAAAACATCTATTACTGCTTTATTGACTATGCCAAAGCCTTTGACTGTGTGGATCACAATAAACTGTGGACAATTCTGAAAGAGATGGGAATATCAGACCACCTGACCTGTCTCTTGAGAAATCTGTATGCATGTCAGGAAGCAACAGTTAGAACTGGACATGGAACAACAGACTGGTTTCAAATAGGAAAAGGAGTCCGTCAAGGCTGTATATTGTCACCCTGCTTANAGATGGGAATATCAGACCACCTGACCTGTCTCTTGAGAAATCTGTATGCATGTCAGGAAGCAACAGTTAGAACTGGACATGGAACAACAGACTGGTTTCAAATAGGAAAAGGAGTCCGTCAAGGCTGTATATTGTCACCCTGCTTATTTAACTTATATGCAGAATACATCATGAGAAACACTGGACTGGAAGAAACACAGCTGGAATCAAGATTGCCGGGAAAAATATCAATAACCTTAGATATGCAGATGATACCACCCTTATGGCAGAAAGTGAAGAGGAACGAAAAAGCCTCTTGATGAAAGTGAAAGAGGAGAGTGAAAAAGTTGGCTTAAAGCTCAACATTCAGAAAACGAAGATCATAGCATCTGGTCCCATCACTTCATGGGAAATAGATGGAGAAACAGTGGAAACTGTCAGACTTTATTTGTGGGGGCTTCAAAATCACTGCAGATGGTGATTGCATCCATGAAATCAAAAGACGCTTACTCCTTGGAAGAAAAGTTATGACCAACCTAGATAGCATATTCAAAAGCAGAGACATTACTTTGCTGACTAAGATCCGTCTAGTCAAGGCTGTGGTTTTTCCTGTGGCCATGTATGGATGTGAGAGTTGGACTGTGAAGAAGGCTGAGTGCCAAAGAATTGATGCATTTGAACTGTGGTGTTGGAGAAGACTCTTGAGAGTCCCTTGGACTGCAAGGAGATCCCTGAAAGAGATCTCCATTCTGAAAGTCCATTCTGAAAGAGATCAGCCCTGGGATTTCTTTGGAAGGACTGATGCTAAAGCTGAAGCTCCAGTACTTTGGCCACCTCATGTGAAGATTTGACTCATTGGAAAAGACTCTGATGCTGGGAGGGATTGGCGGCAGGAGGAGAAGGGGCCGACAGAGGATGAGATGGCTGGATGGCATCACTGACTCGATGGGCATGAGTCTGAATGAACTCCGGGAGTTGGTGATGGACAGGGAGGCCTGGGGTGCTGCGATTCATGGGGTCGCTAAGAGTCGGACACAACTGAGTGACTGAACTGAACTGACATTAGGCTAATACACAAAAAGGAAAGTTAAAAACCTGTAAATTGTGCAACATGGATGCATTTCATATGTTTAATATTGTAATGAAGAGAAGCCCAGCACTCGTAATACAAAGTTCAAGAACAGGCAAACCTGAAGTCGTGGTATTAGATGTCAAAACAATGGTGTGGTTATGAAGTTATCAACACGTGCACACAATAATTTCCTTGTGCTGAAAATATGCTATATCTGGATCTTGATAGTAGTTATAAGTTTAGAAAAAATTAACTGAAGTTGTACATTTAATATTTTTAAATTTACTGCATGTTCATTTTATATGCACTAATTTTATAATAAATCAGCTTTGATGACCCTTCTGAAACAGTGTACTTGGCACAATATGCACAGTGCCTCCTAAAATCAAAATATTACAACTCTACCACATTCTCTTTCTTTTTATTTCACAAACATTAAAATTAGGAGGATATTAGCAATTATTATGTATTTTCAAATATTATCTCATGTAATCCACCTAACAATCTTACAAGGTGAGTGATGTCATTATTCCATTTTGTATATAGCAAAAAAATAAGGCACAGAACAGTTGAATGGTTCTATGAAGACCTACAAGAACTTCTAGAACACCCCAAAAAAATGTCCTCTACATCATAGGGGACTGGAATGCAAAAGTAGGAAGTCAAGAGATACCTGGAGTAACAGCCAAATTTGGCCTTGGAATACAAAATGAAGCAGGGCAAAGGCTAACAGAGTTTTGCCAAGAGAAGCACTGTCATAGAAACACCCTCTTCCAACCATCCAAGAGAAGACTCTACACATGGACATCACCAGATGGTCAATACTGAAATAAGCTTGATTATATTTTTTGTAGTCAAAGATGGAGAATTGCTATATACTCTACACAAACAAGACCAGGAGCTGACTGTGGCTCAGATCATGAACTTTTCAGATTTAAACTGAAGAAAGTAGGGAAACCCACTAGACCATTCAGGTATGACCTAAATCCCTTACAATTATACAGTGGGAGTAACAAATAGATTCAAGGGATTAGATCTGATAGAGATTGCCTGAAGAATTATGGATAGAGGTTTGTAACATTGTACAGGAGGCAGTGTTCAATAACATCTCCAAGAAAAAGAAATGCAAAAAGGCAAATGGTTATCATAGGAGGCCTTACAAACAGCTGAGAAAAGAAAAGAAGCTACAGGCAAAAGAGAACAGAAAAGATACACCCATTTGAATGCAGAGTTCCAAAGAATAGAAACCACCCTTATGGCAGAAAGATACTCCACCTTAAGCCCCCTGTGGCTTAGACAATAAAGAGGCTGCCTGCAATGCAGGAGATCCAGGTTTGATCCCTTGGTTAGGAAGATCCCCTGGAAAAGGAAATGGCAACTCACTCCAGTACTCTTGCCTCCTCCTCATGGATGGAGGAATCCGGCAGGTACAGTCCATGGGGTTGCAAAGAGTCTGACACAACTGATCAACTTCACTTTCACTTTAGGGCAGAAAGTGAAGAAGAACTAAAGAGCCTCTTGATGAAAGAGGAGAGTGGAAAGTTGGCTTAAAGCTCAACATTCAGAAAACTAAGATCATGGAATCCAGTCCCATCAGTCAATCCCATCACTTCATGGGAAATAGATGAGGAAACAGTGGAAACAGTGTCAGACTTTATTTTTTTGAGCTCCAAAATCACTGCAGATGGTGATTGCAGCCATGAAATTAAAAGACATTTACTCCTTGGAAGGAAAGTTATGACCACCCTAGATAGCATATTCAAAAGCAGAGACATTACATTGCAACAAAGGTCTGCCTAGTCAAGGCTATAGGTTTTCCTGTGGCCATGTATGGATGTGAGCGTTGGACTGTGAAGAAAGCTGAGCACCGAAGAATTGATGCTTTTGAACTGTGGTGTTGGAGAAGACTCTTGAGAGTCCCTTGGACTGCAAGGAGATCCAGTCAGTCCATCCTAAAGGAGATCAGTCCTGGGTGTTCTTTGGAAGGACTGATGCTGAAGCTGAAACTACAATACTTTGGCCACCTCATGAGGAGATTTGACTCATTGGAAAAGACCCTGATGCTGGGAGGGGTTGGGGGCAGGAGGAGAAGGGGACGACAGAGGATGAGACGGCTGGATGGCATCACCGACTCGATGGGCATGAGTCTGGGTAAACTCTGGGAACTGGTGATGAACAGGGAGGTCTGGAGTGCTGTGATTCATGGGGTTGCAAAGTGTCAGACACGACTGAGCGACTGAACTGAACTGAACTAACTAAAATTTAAGGCAAAGATCCCCAGTATTTCTCCAGTGGTCCTGTGGCTAAGGTTAAGCCTGCAAATTCAGGGGAAATGGGTTCAGTTCCTCATCCTGGAGATCTCACGTGCCTTGGAGAAACTAAGCCCGTGTCCCACAACTACTGAAGCTTGGTTGCCTAGATCCCACATGCCACAAGAGAAGCCACTGCAATGGCAAGCCTGTGCAATTTAGCAAAGAGTGACCCTCATTCACTGAAACTAAAAAATAGATGCCTGCAGCACCCCAGTGCAAGCAAAAATAAATCAGTGAATAAATAGAATTTTTAAAAAAAGATCCCCATACCTGCCCTCATTTTTTGAACTGATACACTGTGAAAACAGTGACCAGCTTACAAAAATTGTTGTAAAATTCCTATTTTAATTCATTTTTGTTGGAGTATGTTGATGATTTACAATATTGTGTTAGTTTCTGCTGTACAACAAAGTGAATCAGTTATACATTTAAATATATCTATTATTTTTAAGATACTTTTCCCATATAGGTCATTACCGAGTACTGAGTAGAGTTCCCTGTGTTATGTATTATGTCTTTATTAGTTACCTGTTTTATGTATAGTAGTGTGCATATGTCCATCTCAATCTCCAATTTATCCCTTACCCCACTTCCTTCTTGATAATTGTTAAGTTTTTTCTACATCTGTGACTCTATTTCTGTTTTGTAAATAAGTTCATTTATACCATTTTTTTTTTAGATTCCACATAGCAGTGTTAACTGAGATACTGCATAGTACAGCAAAAACATCAGTTTAAAAAAAAAAAAACTGATTGTTGTCATTCAGTTGCTAAGTCATGTTCAACTCTTTGCAACCCCATGTACTGCAGCACACCAGATTCCTCTGTCCTCCACTGTCTCCTGGAGTTTTCTCAAATTTCTGTCCATTGAGTTGGTGATGCTATCTAACCATCTCATCCTCTGCCATATCCTTCTCCTTTTGCCTTCAGTCTTTCCAAGCATCAGGGCTTTTTCAGAGAGTTGGCTCTTTTCATCAGATGNTGCATAGTACAGCAAAAACATCAGTTTAAAAAAAAAAAAACTGATTGTTGTCATTCAGTTGCTAAGTCATGTTCAACTCTTTGCAACCCCATGTACTGCAGCACACCAGATTCCTCTGTCCTCCACTGTCTCCTGGAGTTTTCTCAAATTTCTGTCCATTGAGTTGGTGATGCTATCTAACCATCTCATCCTCTGCCATATCCTTCTCCTTTTGCCTTCAGTCTTTCCAAGCATCAGGGCTTTTTCAGAGAGTTGGCTCTTTTCATCAGATGGCCAAAGGATTGGAGCTTCAGCAGCAGTGCTTCCAATTAATATTCAGGATTGATTTCCTTTAAGATTGACTGATTTGATCTCCTTGCAGTCCGAAGGACTCTCAAGAGTCTCCTCCAGCACTACAATTCAAAAGCATCAATTGTGCAGTGCTTAGCTTTCTTTAGGATCCAACACTCACATTGGTACATGATTACTGAAAAATACATAGATTTGACTATATGGACCTTTGCTGGCAAAGTGATTTCTCTGCTTTTGAATATCCTATCTAGGTTTCTCATAGATTTCCTTACAATGAGCCAAGGATCTTTTCATTTCATCATTGCAGCCAATGTCCACAGTGATTTTGGAGCCCAAGTAAAGAAAATCTGTCACTGCTTCCACTTTTTCCTTTTGTGTTCGCCATGAAGTGATGGGACTGGATGCCATGATCTTTGTTTTTTGAATATTGCATTTTATGCCAGCTTTTTTACTCTCCTCTTTAACCTTCATCAAGAGGCTCTTTAGTGTCTCATCACTTTCTGCCATTAGAATGGCATCATCTGCATATCTCAAGTTATTGATATTTCTCCCAGCAGTCTTGACCCCAGCTTGGGATTCATCCAGCCTGGCATTTCACATGATGTATTTTGCATATAAGTTAAATGAGCAGGGTATCAATATACAGTCTTGTCATACTCCTTTCCCAATTTTGAACCAGTCCATTGTTCCATGTCCAGTTCTAACTGTTGCTTCTTGACCCACATAAAAGTTTCTCAAGAGACAGGTAAAGTGGTTTGGTACTCCCATTGCTTTAAGAACTTTCTATAGTTTGTTGTAATAAAAAACTGGTATTGCCCTTCTATTATATACTATTATGCTATAAAATATTACAACTGAATTTACTAGGTATCTTAGATCTTTCTGTATTTTTGTTAATATCAGTTATGGCTGTACCATATGACTAAGATTGATTATGATATTCATATTATTTAGTGCACATGAAAGCAATTTGCAGATCACAACTGTGGTATTGAACATAGCTACTTATCAAATAATAGTAGTGAATTTGCTCAGTCGTGTCTGACTCTTTGCAACCCCATAGACTGTAGCCTACCAGGCTCCTCTGTCCATGGGATTTTCCAGGCAATAGTATTGAAGTGCATTGCCATTTCATTCTCAAGGGGATCTTCCCAACCCAAGGCTCGAACTCAGGTCTCCCACATTGTAGACAGACGCTTTACCATCTGAGCCACCAGGAAGTCCATGACATTAAAGTTACTGAAATATAGTAACCCAGATTATGAAGGACGGGCATATTGTCTCTTTAAATCACTAATTCTCCCCCACTGTCATCTTCAAAACCATTTATAAGAGTTGGGACTAAATCTGACAGATCATGCTGGAGCTGAAAGGGAAGCACTTACCTGGCCACAGCTCAGGTGAAAATGAGCTAACAGCTCTGCAGGTCTGGGACCTCGATGGATTATCAGATGCTGTACTTTTCATCACAAAATCTCTAGGGAGTCATACTATTGTTCAATATTTTACAAGGTTTTCTGTCTGAGCCACAGATACATGATTTTTCTAAGGAAGAGCTGTCTCAGCTAGGGAGACAATGTTTAGTTAAACATTAAAAAAAAATCTTCATGCACAATTAATTAGAAGGAAATTTATAACAATAAGAAATTGTCAAACCCCTTAGGGATGGAGGTTGGCAGAGAAATGGTAGTGAAGACCTCAAAACTGCTTTCAATTGTACATGCACTAAGTTTTTATTAGTCATTTTATTCTGATAGCTATCCAGGAGGTTCAAATGCCTAACCACTGGAGACCATCATAAATACGCAAGACAGCAAAATTTTCACATAATGAGCATAAATATCCTTTCAAGAAAAAAAATCATAATCTAGCTTGCGCTAATCAAGTCGGTATTGTTGCATGAAGAATGCTAAGCAGCTGAGTATAGGAAAATGTTGTTGAAAGAAAACCAGAGAGAAATTACTTTGAAATGTTTTCAAAAAATATTTTAATCCCTTGTTATTCAGCTAAAAGTAATTATGATATAATTTATAATGAGGACAGAGTCTGTATTCTTACTAATAATATTCTGAAATAAATTTTAAAATAACTAGAAATGTATCTTCTTTATAGTCAATATTTTATAGGATTTTTGTTTGTCTTAGAATATATTTATAAATCTGAACTTCCAAAGTATTAATTAGTGGATTTTTTAAAATTTAGAATTTTTATTATTAATTTATGATTAGTATAAAATTAAACATATTTAATCTGAAGTAGGCTTTTTTCCTAAAATAAATAAGCATTGTGATCATACTTCTTATTTTAAAATATCTAGTTGCATATGTTTTTAGGAACACCAGAAACAATCTGNGCTTCATCCAGTGCAGCATTTCTCATGATGTACACTGCGTATAAGTTAAATAACCAGAGTGACAATATACAGCCTCGATATACTCCTTTCCAATTTGGAACCAGTCTGTTGTTCCATGTCCAGTTCTAACTGTTGCTTCTTGACCTGCATACAGATTTCTCAAGAGGTTAAATAGAATGTAATTAATTTACAGTGAATGGAATTAATAGGTTAAATAGAATATAATAAACACACACACAATCCTATTCGTAATCATATTCTTCAGTTTTTTTAATGGATATAAATTAGTAATGTTCCCAGATTTTCTCTGTTTAAAAGCCTTTTCTACCCTAGTTGATAAGCTATAGGAACAAGAAGATATGGCAGCTCTCTGAAGTCTAAGGAGACTAAAATGCTCCAGTTCTCCATTTTATTGTAGTACTGCTACAATAAGTGAGACCAAACTCTTTTGTTTTCATTATCAAGACTCAAAATCTGAAGAATGCCTAATTAGTTTAGCTTCAGTCAAAACTCAGATAGGAAAATATAAATACCTTGATTCATAGTCTACATATATTCTTGCCCAAAATGGGAAGGAGTAATTCCACAAAGGTTTCTCTTGTCTAAGAATGGGATGCAAGGTACTAAAGTGAAGAAAGTTAATGAAGGTTCATATAATTATGTTAGAGAAAACTCCCATTCCTAACTGAGAAAAACTACTCAAATTCATAACAATCTCTTCCTCTAGTGTTCTGATTATTATTTTAGAGCTTTGTCTCCTATTGAAGGCCAGTTTCTCTCTCCTCTTGTGCTCATGATCATGACTGCATCTCCTTATCTCATAAGAATTACATCACCTACTCTCTTTTCTGTCTATTCAAGCCCTTGCTCAATGTGAATTTTTCCCATACTTTTCAAGTAAATTACTCAAGTTTCATCACCTTTAAACACGCTTTTTTTCCATCACGCTTTCTGAGAGCTATCTATAAAATCCACACCTCTTACACAGGGCAGCTTTTGAGGTTTTTTTTTTTTTACTACTTGCTGCTTCATTTCTACATCTCCAGCTTCTCTTTTATCTATTATTATATAACATTTAGCAGTATCATTGCACCTAAAAATCTTAGTAAAGTTGTATCTAATACTCTAAAAAAATATTTATTTATTTATTTGACTGTACCAAGTCTTAGGTTCTGCACAGGGGACCTTTGATCTTTAGTTGTGGCATGCAAAATCATAGTTGTGGGATGTGGGAATCCAGTTCCCCCACCAGGGATCAAACCTGGGCTCCCTGCATTGGGAATACAGAGTCCTAGCCACTGGACCATCAGTGAAGTCCCTGTATCTAGTACTCTTGATTGTTCACTTCTTAAAATACTCACTTCTCTAGCCATCCATGAAGTCACACACTTAAGTTTTTCCTCCTATTTCTTTGGATCATTCCTTTAAAACTGCCCAGCTAATTCTTTATCTTCAGTTTTGTCTTCAAAGTAAAATTTTCTCAATGTTGAGTCAAAGGTTGCTTTCTTTTTAATTAATTTCTTTATCATGCTGAACCTCACCCAAGATTGTCATTTAAAATACAGTATAAAAGCCAGAGTCTGACACTTATATATAGATATCTCCAGTTTATAACCCATCTCTAAGCTGTAGTCTTATATGTACAGCTTCCCACTGAATATTATTTTATTGACTCACATAATTAAGAAAACACATGTTTAAGATCAAACTGATGATTGCCTCTCTCCATCCTGATAAATATTCCTCTTCCATTACCTCATTGATGAATGCCATCAATTTTTACCTAATTACACAAGATTCTGATAATATAAGAACATAAAATCATATATAACTGTCATGTCCTGAATCTTCTATAGAGAGCTTCAGTTATCAAAAAACTATAAAAAAATAAATAAATAAAGCTACAAAACTGGAGAATACATTTCAAAATGTTAATTTAAAGATTTCAGTGAATTTTTTTATGGAGAGAATTGTGTTTATATAGAAAATACCTTTATTGACTCTTGTATTCATTTTTTAATTTTAGATCATTTTTAGAGCTGGATATTGAAAGTTAGAAAAGAGAAGGGGAGAAGTAAATTGTTTTAAAGAATAAACTATGATGAAAATTTATTTTTCTAAGGATAAAGAGCCCTGAAAAGCTGTGGGTTAGGAAATTTCAGGGGTTGAGAAAAAAACTCCATAGAGTAAAACCTAAGACTTGGAGGAAAACAGATGAGTAAATGTTCCTTAAGGGGTGTATTGTTCTGATATGTTTGAAAACAGCTATGTTGATAGCATCCGTTATACTCCATTTATAGTATAAACCACCATGGCTCACTCCAACAAACAAACATGGACAACTTCCAGACCTTCATTTGAATTCTGATGAACACCATATCTGGTATCAGTATTATAGGAGGAATGAAGAAATTATATCACTTGCCCAGCTTATTATTATACCATGAAGAAAAGATATAGTAGGGATATGAGGCAAGAAATATAGAATGGAGATTATATAGATTTTCAGAAAATATAACCAGTGGTAGGAAAATAGAAGTGGACTCAAAAAATTTTGCATTGTAAGAACAAAAATGGTAGAGACCTCTTAATAATTTTCACTTTTATATAATAAGATAGGTTAGATGCCCAGAGAGCTAGTGAAACTCAGGAAAACTGTGTCACAGTTGTCTGAGAATACATAACGTTTTCTAGCCTATAGATAAAGCCATTTATTACACAGCTGACATTATTAATGATTTTTCATGTTTGATATGGCATAATTGTGAACATACAGTGAATTTGAACATGGCTAGTATGCTGATCTTTGTTTTCCTTTCCTTTCTTCTTGTTTGTTTGCATTTTAGAATTATTATTGTTTTTGGCTTCTGGTATATTTTCAGGGGGTTGGCATCAGAGGAAAGCTTGTAAGAGATAAAAATAGTAGTTTAATGAAAGACCTAGTTTAAAAGGTAGAAATGATCATATGGAACAAGAACAAAAGGAAAACAAATTTCTTACTCTACTCAGTGCCTAAGTGGAGGTCTATTGAGTCTTCTGAATTGTTGATTTAACTAATTAGGGTTTACTTAAGTAACATGACTTTGGCACCCTTGAGTCACTTTATAGACATAGGTATATAGAAACAGGGTATTTAGCAACACTTTAAGTATACTCAACAGTTCTCCCATTTGGTCCCATCATGACTAAAGGGAGAAAAAAAGGAATAAATGAAACTAGGTTGGAATGAGTACCTGCTTGCTAGAAGAATAAAGCCTGACTGTTTTTAAGATAAGCACACATAGCTTTATTGTATTAATATGCCCCATCCCTTTAACCGAGCGGGTAAGTAATTTACCCAATGTTGCACTGCTGGTAATTGACAAAGTTAAAATTATAAATTAACAACCTGGCTCCAGAGCCTCACATCTTTACCCATGACACTAAGCTAACTAGTCTGAGTTTCAATGGATTTCATTGGGAAATTTTTAAAGAAAGTTAGGTAGAATGCCAATAAAGGTAATTGAGCCAATGTTTTAACAGAGTAGCTTGACAATATCTATCAAAATTTTAGAAGTTTATTCCATTCATACCAGAAATCCAGTTGATGAATGTATTATATTGATGGATGGTGAAGGTATGCAAAGGTACATATGGACAGAGATGTCCATGACAACAGTATTTATAATAACAATGAAAAAGTTAAAAGAAAATTTACATGACCATCATTAACAATTGGTCTGGTGAGTCTATGTGTGGAATATTATGCAGAAATTTTAAAAGTAAATGATGTTGAAAGATCAAAAAAGTGCTTGATTTTTTAAATATAAGCATTATATATTTTTTATTTTATATTTATTAATTTATATACACTATGGACATGAGTTTGAGCAAGCTCCAGGAGTTGGTGACGGACAGGGAAGCCTGGCGTGCTGCAGTCCATAGGGTCACAAAGAGTCAGAAAGAGCTGAGCAACTGAACCAAACTGATGAATGTATAAGTACGTAAGAAACATTAACACGGTTAACTATATTTGGNTATTAATTTATATACACTATGGACAGGAGTTTGAGCAAGCTCCAGGAGTTGGTGACGGACAGGGAAGCCTGGCGTGCTGCAGTCCATAGGGTCACAAAGAGTCAGAAAGAGCTGAGCAACTGAACCAAACTGATGAATGTATAAGTACGTAAGAAATATTAACACGGTTAACTATATTTGGGAGTAGTAGTATTAGGAATTGAGGGTGGCAGGTTGAAGGATGATGTTTCTTTTTCTTTTAATTTTTTTTTAAAGTGATTGTATTTATTTATTAATTTGGCTGCAGTCTTAGCCATGTGGGATCTTTCATTGCAGCAGACAGACTCTCTAATTGTGCTACGTGGGCTCAGTAGTTACAGCACACAGGCTTAGTTGCTCTGCAGCTTGTGGAATCTTAGTTTCCCACCTAGGGATCAAATCCACAAACCCCTGCATTGCAAAGCAGGCTCTTAACCATTACACTGCCAGGGAAGTCCCAATATTTCTTTTTATTTTATAGACACTTTTTTTAAATCAAATGCTCACTATGGCCATTTTTTATATTAATAATTACTAGTTAATATAAAATAGCATTTTCTAATTAAATTTAAATGCATATTGGAAAAGGTTTACACACCAAGTCTGAACTATTTCCATAACGAACTGTGAAAATGTTAATTAAAAAAAGTCAGAGGAGCCTGCCAAGAGGCAGGAGTTCATAGGGTTGCAAAGGATTGGACACAACTGAAGTGACTTAGCACACACACACACACATATCTTGAATTACCATAGAAAGGACGCTCTCCAGAAAAACCTGAACTTGGCAGAAAATTCTTAGAAATGTTAGTATAAGTTTTGCCCCCGACCACCCGCTAAGATAATTTCTTCCAAAAAGCCTTGTCATTTCTCCTCTGACATATGAAGGGCTTGTAAGTCATTACTCCATCCTCAGAAGAAGAAAAAGATGAACAAAGTGCAAATAGACATCTCTTCTTAAATTAATCTTAAATTCTCAAATTAATCAAAAGGCAAATTGCCGCCTAGAAAACTGGAGAAACAGGTGAATACAGAAGTTTCCTAAGAGCAGAAGCCACTGGAGCCAGTAACTGGTAAGAATATTTAAATGGCAATTGAGGATGACTTGCTGGACACTGAATGTGGTCTAACTTGAGAGTTAGACTACAGGCAGCCCAGTCTTAGATCTCTACATTCCAGGAGTCTTCCCCCACCACTGCTCACTTAGTGAAAGTTAGTGAAAAATCTCCCTTATCTTTTGGGCAGGTGAATGAAAAAAGTAAATATGTCTAAGAGAAAAGGAACCTGTTTGAAATAAGCCACCTTGAAGGTTCTCTATAACAAAGGCCTACCTCAGGAAATCTACTTTACGATAGGAAGGGCAACTTTAAAAATTCAAGCTCCTTCTAGCCTTGTTTTCACACATAAAGGGTCAAAATAGACTTAAAAACTCTTTTGAAGTTTTAAAGTCACAGGCAAGATATTTAGGCCCACTAAAAAATTTAGATTTAATCATAAGATAATTATAATCATTCTCTCCTCATCAATAATGCTACATGATAATAACAGTGGATTATGAATGAGACATTATTTTGTCAAAAAAGGTCCATCTAGTCGAGGCTATGGTTTTCCCAGTAGTCATGTATGGATATGAGAGTTGGACTATAAAGAAAGCTGAGTGCCAAAGAATTGATGCTTTTGAATTGTGGTGTTGGAGAAGACTCTTGAGAGTCCCTTGGACTGCAAGGAGGTCCAACCAGTCCATCCTAAAGGAGATCAGTCCTGGGTGTTCATTGGAAGGACTGATATTGAAGCTGAAACTCCAATACTTTGGCCACGTGATGCAAAGAGCTGACTCATTTGAAAAGACCCTGATGCTGGGAGGGATTAGGGGCAGGAGGAGAAGAGGACGACAGAGGATGATATGGTTGGATGTCATCACTGACTCAATGGACATGAGTTTGGGTGAACTCTGGCAGTTAGTGATGGACATGGAGGCCTGGCATGCTGCAGTTCATGGGGTTGCAGGGAGTTGGACACGACTGAGCAAGTGAACTGAATTGAACTGAACTGATGAATGAGGCAGCTACGAGAGACAAACTCTATTTAAGAAGAGTTTGCTAGGGAAACCCAAAGACCACTGTAGAGGAAAACAATGACACACGAGGAAGCCGAAGTCTCTGGTCCTTAAAGCTAGAGCAAACAGTAAGCACAGTCTAATCTCTAGAGACATAAAACTTCACAGTAAAGGCCTGTTTACATCCATTGCTAACACATAATATGTCATATCTGTTTAAATTAAAGGTTACCAAGTATGCTAAAGGCAAGAAAAAACAGTCTGAAGAGAAAAAAGCAAGCACCAAAACCACACTCAGATATGACAAAGATTTTCGAATCATCAAACAAGGAATTTAAAACAGCTATAACATTCTAAGGAACCTACAGGTAGAAACATAGACAATACTGGACAACATATGCTTACTGTAAGGAGAAAGATAAAAATTCTTAGAAAAAAATCAAAAGGAAATGCTAGAAAAAATTAAAGTATAATTGAAATAAAAAATGCCTTTGAGAGGCTCATAAACAGACTGGAAATAACTAAGAAAAGATTCAGTAAACTTGAAAATATGTTAAATAGAAATTTGTCAAGCTGAAATCCAAAGAGAAAATAATGAAGATTCCCCCAAATACCCTCAAAGAATAGTTTTTAAGAAAGTTGTGCATATCTTTCATTTCCTCCTCATTATTTATTATCATAGCTATGGCAGAACTCAGACATCCTAAAATCTAATTACATGACTCAAAATTCCTTGAATTTCTAAATTAATTGTAGGTTAGATAATTGACTAGACATTTGAACCAACTTCATGACAATTTTTAAATTATAATTATTTGCAGTTATTTGTTTATTGTTTTATCTCTATAGCATGTGTCATGACTATTAATATTTTATTTACCAAATATATATTCATTAATGATTAAATAAATTTTTAGTTTTACTGATGCTTTGTAAAACTGCATTAGCTTTTAGTTCAGTCACTCAGTCATGTCTGACTCTTTGCAACCCCATGCATTGTATCGCACCAGGCCTCCCTGTCCATCACCAGCTCCCGGAGTTCACTCAGACTCATGTCGATTGAGTTGGTGATGCCATCCAGCCATCTCATCCTTTGTCCTCCCCTTCTTCTCCTTCCCCCAATCCCTCCCAGTATCAGGGTCTTTTCCAATGAGTTAACTCTTTGCATGAGGTGGCCAAAGTACTGGAATTTCAGCTTCAGCATCAGTCCTTCCAACGAACACCAAGGACTGATTTCCTTTAGGATGGACTGGTTGGATCTCCTTGCAGTCCAAGGGGCTTTCAAGAGTCTTTACATTGACATAGATACAGACCTGCAGATAGACAAAGTGTACTCAACTAACCAAATAATTGAATAGGCTAGCAAATGAGGCAATGCAGTTATGGACATGAGACATAATTCCACTTATTTTTCTAGACACCAGAACTTTGAGAGAGTAAATGTCTGTTGCTTCAAGCCACCCAATTTTTCATATTTTTTATAGTTGTGCTAGGAAACTAATGGAGTTATTCTATCAACTACTTGGAAAATTGTTATTATAACTGAAAATTTACAAATTTTTATTTATATATCTCAATTTTTGGCACAGGCCAAGCATTTACTTTGAGTATGGATCAGTTTCTTGGAATTTACCACTAGCTTCATTGCATAAAATGAAAACTATATATTCTCAACAGTTTCTGTTTCCTTAAAGTACAATAAGAACAAACTTTGGCCACCTGATGCAAAGAGCTGACTGTCTGGAAAAGATCTTGATGCTGGGAAAGATTGAAAGCAGGAGGGGAATGGGGGTGACAGAGGATGAGATGGTTGGATGGCATCGTCGACTCAATGGACATGAGTTTGAGCAAACTCCAGGAGATAGCGAAGGACAGGGAAGCCTGACATGTAGTCGTCCATGGGACTGCAAAGAGTCAGACACACCTGACTGACTGAACAACAAGAACAAAACATAAACAAAAGAATGCATATTGAAAAATGTTTCTAGGGTTTTTTTGTTTTACAAATCTCTATATATTTCTTTAAAAATATATTATTGTTGTAATGATGACTTCTAGTAAGATAAATATTTTTTAACCAACTTGTCATTTTAGTCTCTTGAAAATTTAGTTTTTGACTTAGTATTCAAAGAACTGGCATTTTCAAAGAACTATATTTGAAACTATAGTGTTCAAATCATACAATTATAGCACTAGGTGCAAGTAGCATAAATAAAATTTGGAACACTTGCAACTGATGTTTAATAAGCAAATGAGTGGAAAGCCCTAATTGCTCAGTGTTTAAAAAAAAAAAAAAAAATCTGCCTGCCAGCGCAGGAGACACAGGAGAAGCAGGTTTAATCCCTGGGTTGGGAAGAGAAGGAGGAAGAAATGGCAACCCACTCCAGTATTCTTGCCTGGAGAATACCATGGACAGAGGAGCCTGGCAGGCTACAGTCCATAGAATCACAAAGAGTTAGACACAACTGAGCAACTGAGCACACACATGAATATATGAGTAAGCTGGTGGGAGTGTACTTGAGAGCATTACATGCAGTATGACCCTAACATCAGCCAGTCTGATGTTCGAAGAAAACATAGAGCTCTGATGTTTGGGGGCTAAGGTTACGTGGAGGTCAGAAAAGTCACTCCAATATCTTATGCATATGTCTCCATGGCAATTATAATATCTCTTCATGTGTCTTTATTTCCTTCTGGGTCTGCGAAAAAGGACATCTCTACCCTATCCATGAAAATATCCTGTCTGGCATAGTGACTGATATAGTAAACATTGCTCTAATTTGTTAAATGAATAACTTGATAATCAATGAATGAATAAACAAAGTGTTTTACTTTAAAATACCTTCTAAAGACAGTGGTAGTTATTTGAAAACAGTCATTAAGGGGAGATTTTTGATTAGAAAATCAGCTAACTCCTCTGGATATAACAAAGGACACCAGTGTTCATCATCCAACTATTTTTTCTATCTCTGTGTAGGTTATTTAAAATTAAAACACTTTGTACAGATGAAGATATATGGCATAGGAAGACCTCTGTCATAGACTTAGTAAAAACAGAATAGATCTCCAAAGAAATTGAGGTTTTCCTGTCTGTGGAGATTAATGGAAGTGAAGGCAAAATATTAGAAAAAATTCAGCAATCTCTTTTCAAAACAGATGAAAATTACTTCAGTAATATTAACAAAGCCATGATATATTTTAAGCAGTGATACAATTTTGATTACTCAGAATTATTAAAACCAATTACAGAGCTAGAACGGTTTTGTTTGCACTGTGACTGATGCTCTTTTATATCTTATAGTGATAGCTTCAGGGCAGAACCCCTGTCTATTAAACAAATCACCATGTCTCCTCTTTTCCTTCTTCTCTGTGTTAAGACATTATGTTTTTATGGCCAGGATTTATTTTCACAGGAGTATATTGTAACCCTAACAACCTTAACTTTAGAGGCATCTTGAGCCTCCTGAATACAATTCAAAAAGTTCATAAAGAACTTTATTTTTCTTAAGGAGTTACCTGGTCTGTGGATATTTTTATGGAAGGGATTTGAAAAATTCAGCCTGTTCCCTCCCCTTAACATAGACCCACTGAAGTGTTTAAAAAAGAGATCCTACTCTCACAAATTAAATCCTCATCTTCCTAGGGAAGAGATTGATGGTCAAATATTTTTCAGTAACTTCTTGAAAAATTTGTTTAAAAATGGCCTTCATATTGAAAGATTATTGATGGTTTATTAAAAGTTCACATGCTTTATGTCAAACATAAAATTTCAAGGTCTAATGGTGCAATGAAAGATTCATACATTAATGTGTCAACAATGATATCTTTTCCTTCAGTCTATAGTTCTAATCTCAAATCTATACACACTTGAAAAAAATAAAGGAGAAATGGACCATATAGTATTTATGGTTTACATATTTATTTTTCATTTTCCTTTTGGAAATATATGTAACATCAGTTCAATGAAGTATTAAAGAAAATGCAATGAGAAATCCTCACTGAAATTAGCATTTTTAACATATTAATAGTTGTGATATTGAACTGCAAAGCAGTACCCCAGGAATTCCTGAAGAGTCATGCTGCCATCTATTGACAATGTGGATGTTTTTTAATGGTTATACAGTGCAAAAAAAAAACAAAAACATTTTTTTAGAATATGTTTTCAAAAAATCTGGTGTTTCTGAAAATGTCTACTTTGTATGATAAATATATGGCATTCAAAATTATAATACATTATTAAATTTATAGAAAGTGATTATTAGTGAATTGTTTGGTACCAGCCAATTTACTGAATATTGTAGAAATTTTTGAGTACTAGTCAATAATTTGAGGAAAATGTAGTAACTGATCCCGTGTTTATCACAATTCTGTTATCCTATATTTACTATATTCAATAGAATAGGATTCATATGCATTATTAGGAATGTAAAACAACATTTTAAAAAGTGAAACAGTACTTAAGCATATTGGTTATTTAGAGAAAGAAAAAAGTATGTGTGATCAACCAACATAGATTAAAAAACCATGTTTACCAATTTTGTTTCTGTTATTTCATGATACATTACATTAAGATGAAAGTGAAAGTTAGTTTCTCTGTCCTGTCGAAATCTTTGTGACCCCATGGACTGTAGCCATCCAAGCTCCTCTGTCTGAGATTTCACAGGCAAGAAACTGGAAGGAGTTGCCATGCCCTTCTGCAAGGAATCATCCTGACCCAGGGATTGAACTCTGGTCTCTAGCACTCCAGGCAGATTCTGTACCATCTGAGCCACCAGGGAAGCCCTATTAAGATGGAAAGCACCTGTATTTCATGTCTTCTGAAGCAGAGACTTCCCAAAGAGAGCAAGACAAAATTGTAACTGGACAGTTGGAATTTAAGTTACTAAACATTTGGAATCTAGGCCATATATAGTTAAGAAAATCCCCTCAGAATTTTTCTCTCCTCTTTTCCTATTCAGATATTTAATGTGTCAATATTTAGTATAACAGGATGCCAGATGAAGTGAAAATAAACAGATATGTCAACTGCTTCTACTTTCATAGCTGGAGACAACAAGTATTTGCTCATCCTAGATTATGCATGCCTTCCCATTGACCAGGAAAAGTGCTTAACAGAATGTTGTAGTTTGAAAGTTTTCTCTTTAGATCCTTTGTTTTTATAGCTGTACTGTGTGAGAGTGCACTGATGTGGATTGAGATTCCTGAATATTTTTGGAGGGAATGACCGATATTCCCAACATTCTATTTGGGATAAATTTACTCAAACCAAGGTTTTGAATATGGAATTCTCAAAAACAAAAACAAAAACCAACAAAGAGGGGAACTACTGTGGTGAAATAGTGTCAAACAAGGAAAGAGTGGTGATGATGGAGTCCTGGCAGCTGGACCTGAACCTCTCTGGTCTGCCACTTTGCCTCTTGGTCCTGTGAATTTAATGAGCT
This sequence comes from Neotragus moschatus, assembly GCA_006410615.1. Lineage (NCBI taxonomy): Eukaryota > Metazoa > Chordata > Mammalia > Artiodactyla > Bovidae > Neotragus > Neotragus moschatus. The sequence continues at coordinate 172,372 of SJYA01002281.1, read as the reverse complement.
ATGACCTTGCACTCTAATAAGGACATCTCTGTAGTAGTGAATATGTGTCCAATAGACTGGGCAGAACAGTGTCCACAGTGCCAAGTCTTCAAAAAGTTACTATACTATGTAAATATACATACTCCATTTTCTGTTGACACTACTTAAACATCCTTTCCAACAAACTATAATAGTAAAATCATGATTTTATCAATATTTACATCTATGTCAAAGATAACCTTTGATCCAACTATCAAGGAAATATTTAATTTTACATCTTATATAAACATTAACATATTTATGAGAAATAACTATCATCAAACTGAATTTAGTTTTTGTTTTTTTTTTTACAACTTTCATATACTTCACTCCAGGGGATTGGAAATATAGCAATTTGCCTATTGCTAACTACCTGTGGTTAAAGTACTGCTGAACATATATATAGTACTAAAATGCATATCTAGATGACACCTATTAATACTTACATCAAACATTTCAGTTCATGTTCTCCTCTGTTTATACCATCAATGTGGGGAAATTTACTAGGGAATAATACAAGGATACAGTTTGGAACCCTTCACTTTTTGAGCCCTTCAATCAATTGCTTTACAATCCACTAAATGTATAAATGGACTAAAAATCCAACAGATAACAATTAGTTGAAACTGTTTTGCTGCTAAAAAAATAATGATAATAAGTGTCCCAGAATATCTAAACTTTCAAAGAAACTAAATGATATCCTCATGACTTCCTTGTATTCCATCTCTTTCAAGCAGTGTAACTCAATAATCAGCTCAGTGGGAGAGGAAGTAATTCTAACTGTAGCCTCTCAAGAAGACATTGTAGGATACCATCAGAATAAAAATACAGAAAGATGATAGATAGATAGATATTCTTTCTTCGCTTTGCCTGTTCAATCTTACTCTAAGTGACAAAAACTTTTGCTAAGGTGAAATCTCTGATAGGCCCCTTAGCTCATCTACAAACTCTATAAAAAGTGTAAATTTTCCCAACTTACAAAAATATCCTTTATAGAAAATTAGTTTGTCTGGTTTGGAATTACAGAAAACTGTAAAGTTCTCTTTTTTTGAGGTGGGGTATCCCCTGATGTGAAGAACTGACTCAATGGAAAAGACCCTGATACTGGGACAGATTGAAGGTGGGAGAAAGGGAGGACTGAGGATGAGATGGTTGAAATGGACATTCATCAATGAACATGAATCTGAGTCAATGAACATGAGTCTGAGTCAATGGACATGAGTCTAAGTAAACTCCGGGAGTTGGTGATAGACAGGGAGGCCTGACGTGCCGCAGTCCATGGGGTTGCAAAGAGATGGACATGACTGAGCAACTGAACTGAGCCGAGAGTTGTTTTATAATGTCATATTAGTTTCTGCTGTACAAAGTAGTTTCTGCTGTACAAAATATATATGTATATTATATATACATATATACACACATGCACACACACACACACACACACACACACACACACATACACACACATATCCCTTCCCTACTGGATCACCCTCCCTTCCCCCATCTCACCTATCTAGGTTATCACAGAACACCAAACTGAGCTCCCTTACTGTATACGCAGCAGGTTCCCACTAGCTCTCTGTTTTATACTTGCTGGTGCACATACAAAAATCCCAGTCTCCCAATTTATCCCCCACCATGTCCATATGTCTATTCTCTACATCCACATCTCTATTCCTGCCCTGCAAAGAGACTCATCTATACTGTTTTTCTAGATTCCAAATACATGTATTAATATATCATGTTTGTTTTTCTCTTTCTGACTTCACTCTGTATGCCAGACTCTAGATCCATCCAGATCTCTACAAACGGCTCAGTTTTGTTCCTTTTTATGGCTGAGTACCATTCCATTATATACATGTACCACTTGTTCTTTATCCATTCATCTATTGATGGGCATTTAAAGTTGCTTCTATGTCCTGACTAATGTAAATAGTGCTGCAGTGAACATTGGAGTGCATGTGTTTTTTTGAATTATGATTTTCTCAGAATATATACCCAGGAGTGGGACTGCAGGGTCATAAGGTAGTTCTATTTTTTCGTTTATTAGGAATCTCCATATTCTTCTCCAGAGTGGCTGTATCAATTTACATTCCCACCAACAGTGCAAGAGGGTTCTTTTCCTCCACTCCCTTTACAGCATTTATTATTTGTGGATTTTTTGATGATGACTATTCTCTGATGTGAGGTAATATCTTATTGTAGTTTTGATCTGCATTTCTCTAATAATCAGTGATGCTGAGCATCTTTTCATGTTCCCCTTGGTCATCTGTATCTTTGGAAAAATGTCTATTTAGGTCTTCTGCCCATTTTTTGATTGAGTTATTTTCTCTTTCAGCTTGCCCTTCTCACAGGCTATGCAAACACTGAGAGAAAAGGAACATTGGTGACTTCTTATTTTATCATTCTTATGTTTCTGTCCTTTCTTCCCCATGCACTAGACTGTCCCTGTCTTTTTTCAGGGCAAGCTGGAGTAGGAAGAAATGGTAAGGGGCATGAAAGATCTAATTTGGTACTTAAATAATTTAGTGTTGTTTTCCTCTGGAAAAATCTGATTAAAGCTCATTTTCTTTCTTGGGTTGTCTTGGAGATTTCTCAGAATTCTTTTCAGGGTCCTAGCAAGTGGCTCTTTTGCCTTCAGCTGGCTTTTCAACCTCTTTGTCAATTACCACAACCATTGTTATACTCCAGCCCCTTTGGGTATATGTTGCTTCACCCTCTGAACACCATTCAGAACACAATTTTGCTTTTAAAGCAACCGGTAACAGACCATTTCCTGCTAACTCCACAATGTTGATCTTCTGTAACAGAAAATGCAGTCATTTTCAAATGCAACCATCTTCCTTTCTACCAGGGACTCATTCATCAAGTTGCTCCCCTTTCACATCTTTTTTTTTGTTGTTGTTGTTTTTTAGTCCAGTCAGCTCTGATACTAGTTCATAGTTTCCTCTATATTCTAGAAAACACATAACACTATTCTCTAAGTAGTGTCTTCACAAGACTTGAAATGAGGAGTGATTATTTACCAACCTTCTCCAACCTTTTCACCACACAGCACTTACTCCTGCAATTTTCACAATCTAAATTATTTTTATGCCATCAAATTGGTGACAGTTTAAGGATTGCAAACTGGTTTTAAATACTTCCTCTGTAAGGTCGTCTAATGTCTCATTTTGGAATGTAGGACTACTAAGCCACTTAATTTATGTTTTGTTTTTTTAGCACCTGACTCTTTGCAACCCCATGGACTGTAGCCCACCAGGCTTCTCCATCCATGGAATTTTCCAGGCATGAGTACTGGACTGGGTTGCCATTTCCTTCTCCAGGGGATCTTCCTGACCCAGGGATTGAACCTGGATCTCCCACATTGCAGGCAGGTGCTTTACCATCTGAGCCACCAAGAAGTCTCAAGCAAAACACTAAAGTGATACCAACAATGAATCACATGCACACACATTGAAAATGGAGTCTCATTTCAAGAAGCTGACACTAGGGTATAAGAATGTCACACTAAATACACTATGATGCCCCACATTGAAAATACAAATAATGACATGAGGAAATCTGAATCATGTGTATGTGCACTCAGTCGCTTCAGTTATGTCTGATTCTTTGTGACTCTATGGACTGTAGCCCACCAGACTCCTCTGTCCATGGGATTCTCCAGGCAAGAATACTGGAGTGGGTTGCCCTACCCTCTTCCAGGGGATCTTCCCAACCCAGGTACTGAACTCGCATCTCCTGAATTGGCAGGTAGATTCTTTACTCACTGAACCACCTGGAAAGCTCTGGCTGAATAGTGAAAGTGAAGTTGCTCAGTCATGTCTGACTCTTTGCGACCCCATGGACTATATAGCCCTCCAGGCTCCTCTGTCCATGAGATTTCCCAGGCAAGAATACTGGAGTGAGTTGCCATTTCCTTCTCCAGGGGATCTTCCCAACCCATGGATCTAACCCGGGTCTCCCACATTGCGGGTGGACACTTTACCATCTGAGCCACCAGGGAAGCAGGTATTAAATCATAAGGGAAGATTATCACAGGAACACTCCCCAAGTTTTTATGTGTTATAGTCTGCTCTGAGGAAAATAATCTTTAAAAATAAAAATACAAGACTGCCTAGTGGCATAGTGGATAAGAATCTGCCTGCCAATTCAAGGGACACAGGTTTGATCCCTGGTCTGGGAATATTCCACATGCTATGGAGCAACTAAGCCTGTGTGCCAGAACTGCCAAAGCCTGGACACTCTAGAGCCCAAGAGTCACAATTAAGGGGCCCCCATCTAGTCAAGGCTATGGTTTTTCCAGTAGTCATGTATGGATGTGAGAGTTGGACTGTGAAGAAGGCTGAACACCAAAGAATTGATGCTTTGGAACTGTGGTGTTGGAGAAGACTCTTGAGAGTCCCTTGGACTGCAAGGAGATCCAACCAGTCCATTCTGAAGGAGATCAGCCCTGGGATTTCTTTGGAAGGAATGATGCTAAAGCTAAAGCTCCAGTACTTTGGCCACCTCATGCGAAGAATTGACTCTGGAAACGACTCTGATGCTGGGAGGGATTGGGGGCAGGAGGAGAAGGGGACGACAGAGGATGAGATGGCTGGATGCTGGATGGCATCACTGACTTGATGGGCATTGAGTCTGGGTGAACTGTGGGAGTTGGTAATGGACAGGGGGGCATGGCATGCTGCAATTCATGGGGTCACAAAGAGTCGTACACGACTGAGTGACTGAACTGAACTGAACTGTGCTGCAACTACTGAAGCCCTTGAGCCCTAGAGCCAGCAAGTTGAAACTACTGAGCCCACACACATAGATAGAGCCTCTGCTCTGCAACAAGAGAAGCCACTGCAATGAGAAGCCCACACACCTCAGCCAGAGAGTAGACCACACTTTCTCCAACTAGAGAAAGCCTGCAAGCAGCAACAAAGACCCAGCACAGCCAAAAAATAAAATATATAAAGCAGTGTACATGGCAAAGACATATTTTAAAAAATCAAAATTTAGGCCAAAATTTAAGCCACACAGTGCCCAGGTAGAGATCAGGAAAAGCTGTCATTTGCTGTGTACTTACTGTATATCAAGCTTCCATTATTATTATTATCACTTAGTATGAAATAAAAAAAAAAAAAAAGGACCACGCAGCTTAAGCAAAGTATTCTTATCATGCCCATTCATACACATTTGTTCAGTGGTAAAGATGGGATTTATTAGGGCCCTGGGTTCCAGTAGACATGGGATCTGAAGAAAAACAGCCATGCTTGTGTTCTGATCACTACCCTACTCCTGTTAGGAATACATTTGCCACCACATGACTTCATATGGAAAACTCATAGTCAGAACATAGGAATATCTCAGCTTCTGAAGAGCCAAAGTTATAGGAACTTTATCATATTTACAAGTTGGATATTTTGAACTGAAAAGCAATATTTACCCACATGGTATTCTAAGGCTCATTTAAGTTCAGATCAGCTGTGATCATATTTTCTTGGTTATGAATAAGTTAATTATTATGGCATTTGTGTATTATTAAAAGTAGTTTTTAGTTAAGTCAGTGCTTAAATAATAACTTGGGAAGATCAGTTGTAAAGATTACAGGAGATGTTGTTTCTTGTAGTACAATTTCTATTGTTTTTATTTTATGTATTATTAATTTCTAGTGGTAAAGAAGTGACTGCTACCAATGAAGTTAGCAGCACTTTAAAAAATACCAAGGTCTTCAAGTTTTCTGTTCTGTTTTTTTCAGTTGCACCCACACAGTAAAGTAATAAGTATATTCAATTTTTTATATTGAATTTATTCTGGAAAGAAAGACATCAGTAAGACATGCCTGGACATTTCTTTATTTGTTTCAAAGACAAATGTGGTTATAGATTTCAAATTGAGATTTCAACCAGAAAATACATTAGTCTAATTTATCCTCCCACCAGTAGTTACCATTATTATCAATACAATTTAATACTAATAGCCAAACTTTCTAGGTTCTTAGGTATAACTTAGGTGAAATTAACATACTTTGAAAACTTTTTGCCAGTTTAGTAGGTCTCTTTTTAAGGTACCATCAAAAACAATTTATTCTGGTAGAAAAATCACAAACTTTATAATCAGTCCCAGACTGATCCAAATCCCAGATCATCCATTTATTACTTGAATGAGCTTCATCAAGTTCAAAATCCCTGAACCTCAACTTTCTCACTTTCATAGCTCTTCTGAGAGTAAAAGATAGTATTTGTGACCTGATGTATGGTCGAGGGTCACAAATTGGTAGCTGTGATGATTTTGAGTGCAGAGTGACTCACTTTCATGCTTTATTCAAAATCATCATTCTGGAGCTTCAAACCTTGGCAACGACAGTGATTTTTTTTTTCCCCCGTCAAAGTGAGGGGATAAGCAAGACTGACTCAAAGGCATCTCTTCGCATAGGGTGACAAAGTGAGTTCTGTTCATATTAGAGACTCTTTGATGCAGTTCTAAGAAGAAACAATCACAAGTGATCTGCCTCTCCTCCAGGCTGGAGCAACACTTCCATTTATCTCAAAGAGAAAATTTTAAATGTTAATAAAGACATTGCTTCTATAAAGTAGTTTTGTTTTGTTTTTTTGAGAATCATCATAGCCTAAAAATTAGGTGCTTAAAGCTTGACTTCTATGTTTGAGTACTCCAGATAAATAGTATGTGTGTGTGTGTGTGTGTGTGTGTGTGTGTGTGTGTATAAAAAGTGGTTTATGATACGTTACTAACTTACATGATTATAGCATGGAAGTCCCAAAATCTACCTTCTGCAAACTGGAGACTCAGGGAGGCATGTATTACAGCTAGAAGGCTAGAGAGCCAGTAGTGTAGATATCAGTCCAATTTATGAAGCCCTGAGTAGAGGTGCATCAAAGCCAGAAGGATGCTGATGTATTAGCTTACTCAGGCTCCAAGAGGGTGAACCTTTCCTTCCTTCAACTTTCTGTTCTACTCAGGTCCTCAGAGGATTGGATAATGCTTCCCAGGTGAAAAGGGCAATCCACTTTGCTCAGTCTACCCGTTCAAATGCTAATCTCTTCCAGAAACAGTCTCACAGACACACCCAGTAACAATGTTGAACCAGATATCTGGGTACCCCACGGTCCAGTCAAGATGACCTATGAAATTAATTGTTGTACCTTTTGATTCTGACACTTCTTAGTTTTCTGTTCTGTAACTTTAAGCCAATCATTTAAATGCTCTGTGCCTCAGTTTTCTGTGAAACAGACAAAATAAAATAGTGTGAAAAATAAATCAGTTACTATTACAAATTGTTACACTAATATTTTATTATATATCTATACTTGATAACAGTAAATATTAAATGAAGGTAGAGTTGTCAGATTTTATACTTTATTTTTCTCTTATGTTTCAGTCAGTTTTTTCACCTTGACTCTGTCTTACAGTCAGTAGTCAAGAAAATACAGAAAAACCAGAAAGCTTGTTACTATAAAAATATAGCTCCTGGTGTATTGATTTGTTGTGTTCCTATAATATACATAGAAATGAACATTTATAAATATATTCACAATGTATTAGTTAGTTAGTTACTTTAGTTGCTCAGTCATGTCCGACTCTTTGCAACCCCATGAATCGCAGCATGCCAGGCCTCCCTGTCCATCACCAACTGCCAGAGTTCACTCAGACTCACGTCCATTGAGTCAGTGATGCCATCCAGCCATCTCATCCTCTGTCGTCCCCTTCTCCTCCTTCCCCCGATCCCTCCCAGCCTCAGAGTCTTTTCCAATGAGTCAACTCTTCGCATGAGGTGGCCAAAGTATTGGAGCTTCAGCTTTAGCATCAGTCCTTCCAAAGAAATCCCAGGGCTGATCTCCTTCAGAATGGACTGGCTGGATCTCCTTGCAGTCCAAGGGACTCTCAAGAGCCTTCTTCAACACCACAGTTCAAAAGCATCAATTCTTCGGCACTCAGCCTTCTTCACAGTCCAACTCTCACATCCATACATGACCACAGGATAAACCATAGCCTTGACTAGACGGACCTTAGTCGGCAAAATAATATCTCTGCTTTTGAATATGCCATCTAGGTTGGTCATAACTTTTCTTCCAAGGAGTAAGCGTCTGTTGATTTCATGGCTGCAGTCACCATCTGCAGTGATTTTGGAGCCCAGAAAAATGAAGTTTGACACTGTTTCCACGGTTTCCCCATCTATTTCCCATGAAGTGATGGGACTGGATGCCATGATCTTCGTTTTCTGAATGTTGAGCTTTAAGCCAACATTTTCACTCTCCTCTTTCAGTTTCATCAAGAGGCTCTTTAGTTCCTCTTCACTTTCTGCCATAAGGGTGGTGTCATCTGCATATCTGAGGTTATTGATATTTCTCCCGGCAATCTTGATTCCAGCTTGTGTTTCTTCCAGTGCAGCATTTCTCATGATGTATTCT